>PVIY010036871.1:0-25110 GCA_004026745.1 Myrmecophaga tridactyla
GTCAAGGCCAGAGAATAAAGAATATTACTAGCCAAAAATGTCTATAGTATTGAAGTTGAGAACTTTGAAGTAATAAAGGAAAGAAGAGAAATGCATGGTAGCTGGAGGAAGGAAAGTGAAGTCAAAAGAGGTTTTAGATGGGAGATGAGAAAGTCCGAGTAGAGAAAGAAAAATTGCTTAGACTTGAGAGAGTAGGGATAATTTTCATTCTAGGAAACTAAAATGACCTGAGTACCTTTGAAAAGGTATTTAGCTTATACCGGGTTCTAAAATGAATGATTAAAGATTCATTTAACACCTTATTTAAAAATCTTAGGCACTTAGGTTTTAATACATTGTATGTATTATGTAACTGTTGATTTAAATTTATTTAGTTTTTTAAAAAAACTACATTGAATATTCTATTTTAATTGTTTTTTAATCTTTCTTTGCTTTTTTGCTAGGAGTAGAAGTGAATGATGTAGTCCCGTGGGTGTTGGACATGATTTTAAATAAACATATTGTTAACCCCAATCCACATGTGAGGCAAGCAGCCTGCATCTGGCTCCTTTCCCTTGTGAGGAAGCTAAGTACCCATAAAGAAGTGAAGGTAAGCCATGCTAGGAGGGGGGTCACCTCTGTTGGATACCACATTAGGAAGTTTTTATAATTGAAATGCAAGAAGGAAAGCATAGGAAGGTGAGAGCCGATACTGAAGTGAGGGCTGCTAACTAAGAGCAGATCGATATATTTTTTAATTATTTATTTTTTATTGATATATATTATATATTCATATACCATGTAATCATCCAAAGTGTACGATCAGTGGTTCACAATATCATCATATAGTTGTGCATTTATCATCACAATTGACTTTTGTGTGTGTGTGTGTGAAAAATAACATACAAAAAGCAGTATATTTCAGACACTGCAACAATTAATTGTAGAACAGATTTCAGAGTTTGGTATGGGTTACAATCCTACAATTTTAAGTTTTTACTTCTAGTTGCTCTAAGATACTGGAGTCTAAAAGAAATATCAGTGTAATGATTCAGCAGTCGCACTCTTTTTGTTAAACCCAACTTTCTCTGTATAACTCTACCATCACCTTTAATCTTTTTCCCACTCTTTAGGGGTATTTGGGCTATATCCATTTTTGCTTTTTCATGTTGGAAGGGGCTGTCGATAATATGGGTTAGGGGAATGGAACTAGTTGATGTTCTGGAGAGGCTGGCCCCTCTACATTTCAGGACTTATCTGGTCTAGGGAGGTTGTAGTTTCTGGAAAGTTCTAAAGGTTTGGAACCTTTAGAAGCTTATATAATGTCCTAGGTGTTCTTTAGGATTGACAGGAATGGTTTTGGTTTTGATTTGGCAAGTTATGATAGGTAGCAAGGTCTAACTGAAGTTTGCATAGAAGTGACCTCCAGAGTAGCCACTCGACTATTTGAATTCTCTCAGCCACTGATACTTTATTAGTTATACTTCTTTTCCCCCTTTTGGTCAGGATGGCATTGTTCATCCCATGGTCCACACTGCCAGGGAGACTTTCACCCTGGATATCATGCCCCACTTAGCGGGGAGGGCAATGATTTTACGTGCAGAGTTGGACTTAGAGAGAGAGAAGCCACATCTGAGCAACAAAAGAGGTCCTCCAGAAGTAACTCTTAGGCATTCTAATAGGTAGGTGAAGATTCTCTGCTACATACAGAGCTTCACAAGAACAAGCCTCAAGATCAAATGCATGGCCTATTAATTTGGGTGTCCCTAATGTTTGACACAGTATCAGGGGTTTCCTGGGTGGTAAAGTTTAATAGTTTCATATTTTTTCTCCCATGCCTCAAGGGACTTTGCCAATACCATTTTTTTTTTTTTGGAGGGGGGCGTGTTGGTGAGCATAGTCCGAGAATTGAACCTGAGTCTCCTGCATGGAAGACGAGCGTTCTACCACTGAACCATCCATACACCCAATCCAACACTTTTTGATAATGTGTTTAACACTCTGGGATGTATCTAGGCATTACATTAAGGTATAGGTTTAAAGATCCTCCTTATTCTAGGGTCCCTGTGTTTGGATCGTTTCAATGAGCTACCCAGACAGGTTGAGTTTATGTGCTACAGAAAATTTAGGTTCTGTACAAAATAAACCTTTCTTCCTCTAGTTTCAATGAGTAGTGAAGTTCTAAAATATAGACAATGTCTTCCTTACCCCTGTGTTCTGAATTAACCTTTGTCCCAACCGGATCGGCTTTGTTCTTATCTCTAAATACCAGGTTATACATATATAAAACAGCCTCTCAAAACCCAGAAATAGGAATTACTCCTCTGAACTAAATGTGACTGCTGTAAGAGCTTACAATCTAAGCCCCTCTTTTCTTATAAGTATTTTCTATATATGAGACCATACAATATTTGCTCTTTTGTTTCTGGCTTATTTTGCCTTACGAAATGCCCCACAGGTTCATTCACAGTATAGCAAATACTTTGAAATAAATTGTGTATAAAGGAATGAAGGATGGTGGGTTATTTTTTTTTTGGCTGTAAAATGATTAGAAACTTGAAGATAAAAAGTCAGAAGAAGTAAGGATGGGGAGATGCAGATTGGGGGAGAGGTTAGATTGTGTGCTTTAGACTACTACAAGGCGTACAACTTTCAGGTAATTTGGGCCAGCTTTAAAGATATCCCACGTGAGAGCACCCCAGAATTTGTGACTGCTTTGGTCTTGTATACTCTGGCAGCAAGTTCCTTATTTTTCCCCGAAGACTTAGAATTCAGTGTTATAATGCATTTTTTTTTCTTTCAGTCTCATCTTAAAGAGATTCAGAGCGCATTTGTTTCAGTTCTCTCTGAAAATGATGGTAGGTTGCTGGCAAATATTTGATCTGTAAACATCATTAAATTTGTATTTTAAATAAAAAATCTGGAGTAATGAACATAAAAAACTATTTTTGAATTATGCAATTAAAACAAAATTAAGCATTGTTTATTAGTATTGAGAGTTAGCATTATGTTTGTGATTAAAAAAACCAAAACGTCTGGTTAGAGGATAGGAAATTTTCTGATTCCTTTTATTAAAATTTGGAACATATTCTTCAATTCTACACTTGAGGAAAAACAGGCCTTCTTTATTAGTACCTCTGCTTAGTAATAACTTACCTCTAGTTGTAATCAGTTTTCTTCTTTGTGATTGAAGTCAGGAGAAAGTGAATGTAAATGTGTTAGATATTCAGGTAGTAGCTTTGTTTTATAAATTGTTTTAAACAGTCTTTTCATTTTTTAAAAAAATCAGATGTGGGTATATTGAAATCCAGTGAGGCTATTTGATCTTTCTGCTGTTTACAGCTTACAGTCTTTGATATTCTGTTACCATGCACTACATACACTGAAGTCCATCAATATTATCTTGTTTTGTGGGTTGGATCTTCTGTGAATGCAGTTTTCATTTATAATGACTGATAAGGTGCTAGTTTTTAAGAAGCTAGGTATTTTTAAGAAACTAGGTATTATTTAAGAAAATAGATTGATTCTGTTTTTGTGTCTTTATTTTGATATCACTTTAGGTTAATATTAGAATAACAAACAAACAAAACTGATCTGATGACTACTAGTCAAATTTTTCTTAAAATAATATTATTTTGTCTGACTTTTTGGTAGAACTTAGCCAAGATGTTGCCTCAAAAGGCCTTGGGTTGGTTTATGAACTGGGCAGTGAACAAGATCAACAGGAATTGGTCTCTACACTTGTAGAAACCCTTATGACTGGCAAAAGGTATGGTGAACTTGAATATTTCAGATTTGAACACACAGAGCAAGTGTATGCACATACTGAGAATATGTTCTGTAAGGAGGAAAAGTCAACTTTGTATTTCCCTACTTTTCTAAATTGCTTGTCCATTATTATGCTGTGGATAGTAGTTTAATTATCCACTGTGTATTGTTTACTTCAGAAACATGCAAGTAGGTCAAGCTTTGAAAATTGAGTGGCCCTTATAATAAAACAATGATTTAGAAAAATATCATAATTTCTGTTGGCTAAATGACAGTTAAAGCTTGGAGAGGAAGCTTGTGTATCATTCATGGTCAGGTATGTGAAGAGTGTGATGGTGGTGGCAGGGGTCATTCTTTTTTTTTATTTTTTCATTTAAAAAAAATAACAACAAACAAACATAAACATTGTTAACTTTTGATCATTCCGTTCTACATATATAATCAGTAATTCACAATACCATCACATAGTTGCATATTCATCATCATGATCATTTCTTAGAACGTTCGCATCAATTCAGAAAAAGAAATAAAAAGACAACAGAAAAAAATTCATACATACCATACCCCTTACCCCCTCCCTTTCATTGATCACTAGCATTTCAAACTAAATTTATTTTAACATTTGTTTCCCCTGTTATTTATTTTTATTCCATATGTTTTACTCGTCTGTTCATAAGGTAGATAAAAGGAACATCAGAAACAAGGTTTTCACAATCACACAGTCACGTTGTGAAAGCTATATCATTATACAATCATCTTCAAGAAACATGGCTACTGGAACACAGCTCTACATTTTCAGGCAGTTCCCTCCAGCCTCTCCATCACATCTTGACTAACAAAGTGATATCTGTTTAATGCGTAAGGATAACCTCCAGGATAACATCTCGACTCTATTTGGAATCTCCCAGCCATTGACACTTTATTTTGTCTCATTTCGCTCTCCCTCCCTTTAGTCGAGAACGTTTTCTCAATCCCTTTATGCTGAATCTCAGTTCATTTTAGGGGTTTTCTCAATCCCTTGATGCCTGAGTTTCAGCTCATTCTAGGATTTCTGTCCCACATTGCCAAGAAGGTCCACACCCCTGGGAGTCATGTCCCACATAGACAGAAGGAGGGCAGTGAGTTTGCTTGCTTTCTTGGCTGGAGAGAGAGTGGCTACATCTGAGCAACCAAAGAGGTTCTCTTAGGGGTGACTGTTAAGGCCTTATTTTAAGTAGGCTTGACCTATCCTTTGTGGGGTTAAGTTTCATATGAAAAAACCCCAAGATTGGCGGCTCAGCCAATAGCTTTGGTTGTCTGCATTGCTTGTGAGAATATCAAGAATTCAACTTGGGGAAGTTGAATTTCCCCCCTTTCTCACCATTTTGCCAAGGGGACTTTGCAAATACTGTTTTTTTCACTGTTCAAATCACTCTGGGATTTATTGGGGGACAAACCAACAAACTCTGGACAAACCAACAAAATCTTATGCCCTACTCAAGATTCCATATACTTATGGTGTTCAGTTAAGTTGTCTGCATAAATTATATTAGGAAATGCACTAGTCAAAATATAAATTTTGTACCAAATAAACATTTTTTGCTTTAGTTTCACACATAAGTTAAAAATTTTAAAATATTAATTACCATCTATTTTCAACACCAGCAGGGGTCATTCTTGTAATTGGTTACTGCTTTACATTGCCTTCTTTGTAGGGAGGATGGCTTTAATATGACCATATTTAATTCAATGTAATTTATATGGAGTGTCTTTTAAATCTGCTAGTTTATTCTAGACTTCATTTTATGAATTCCCAGCATGATGGAAAGGATAAGTTGACTTTTACATCTTACACACAGTAGACATTCGTTAGAAAATTTGATTTTATCCATATACAGATGAAATGTGTTAAGTAGTTGAATGCTGATATTTGATGCTAATTTAAGTTTTTGTTGTTGGTTTAGAACGAAACATGAAGTTTCAGGAGAGACAGTGGTATTTCAAGGGGGAAGCCTTGGCAAAACACCGGATGGGTAAATACGCCAATTCCATTGATGAATTATGGTAGACATCTTTAAATATTTTTCTTTAGTCTGGTAAATAGAGTACTCATGAAGTTGATGTCCATCCTCATAAGAAAAGTTGTATTTGTGGAACAAAATAGTTCTTTGGAAAAACTTAGTGCCTTATGTTGGGTTTCCTGGAAACAGACTCTGACATGGAGATTTGTATATTGGGAATCTGTAGGGGAGTGAAGGAAGCAGGATAGAGCTGGTGGCCAGGGGAGGAGCTGAATTGCTTCTTGGGTAAGACTTGTGTGTGACCCCTTGAGCTGCTCTGGAGCTGGGATGGGATGTCATCCAGTGCACCCACTTGTTTGGAGGGGTGACTCTACTTGGTATTTTGGGATCCACCAATTTAGCATTTCAAATTATTTCCTTGAGCTTTACCCCTTTATTTTATCATTATTCCTCTGTGGTTATACCGTTGCTGTCCATCCAAGAATCCTCAGGTAAACCTGCAGTTTGCGCTGACTTAGTACTCTTCTCCCGGCTCTCACCTGCCAGACCCTCTACCAGCACCCTGCCTGCGTGGTCTGCAGCCTCAGGAGGGACCCAGCCTGTGGATGCTCTCCTGGTCCTTCTCCCACAGCTCACTGTTTTCATCTCGAAACTTCATTTTCCCTGTAGACTCTTTGGGCAGTCATCAATCTTTTCCTTTTCCTTTTAAGATGTTTTTTTTTCCTAAAAGTAATTAAATTATGTATCTTTAAAATGGATTTTTCTAACTGAAACATTTTTATTGTCATTTTGAGGATAATGAATTTGTACCACTTGTATCATTTGAAGTATACTTTTTTTCCACAAATAAGGTTTTTTTTTAGTGCTTGCTTCTCAAAAAATAACCATCATAAGATCATCAGGTATTTGAGTAAATATTTGTTCAGGGGAAAGTTAACAGAAGTTTTTATCAGAAGTGGGGTGGGCTAGCTTAGGAAAGACTTAGAGAAAGAAATAAATTGTTTTTAGATAGCTGTTATTTTATGAGAAGTTCACGCACAGCGTAAGTAAGGTTCCACCTCTGGGAGGTACAGGTGCATTTGGGTCAATCAGCAGCAGCAGTACAGTGGAGCTTTCAGACATTGTTGATAATTGAGTTAGGTGATTTTTTGTATTCTTCTTATACTGGTTCTATGCCCTATGATGGTGAGAGAATTCAATACTAGAAATTTAATGAAAATGTAATTTTAGAAATTGTCCTAGTAATATAAGGTGATATAATTTTTATTAGGTTGGAGATAGAGAAATACATTATTGAATACTTGTTTTTGTTTCCAAGCCAGGGGCTTTCTACTTACAAGGAGCTTTGTTCTTTGGCAAGTGATCTTAGTCAGCCTGATCTGGTATATAAATTTATGAATTTAGCCAACCACCATGCAATGTGGAACTCTAGGAAGGTAAGTTGCTATCGCCTGATGGTTCTTATTTTTTTGCTTCAGTGTGAAATACAGAGTACTTGATCAGAAGAGGCCTGACCCCACCACACAGCTCACTGCTATTATTGATTGGTTAAGTTGGGATACCCTAAAACTCAGGCTCTATTCAGGGACACGTTTGGGAGAGAGAATTTTGTTATCGGTATATATTTAGTGTGTAATATTTTTTGATGTCAAATGTATCTGAGTCACTTCATCTTATATTTTTAGGGTGCTGCTTTTGGCTTTAATGTAATTGCTACCAAAGCTGGAGAACAGCTGGCTCCTTTTCTGCCTCAGCTAGTTCCTCGTCTTTATCGTTATCAGTTTGATCCCAACCTTGGCATTCGACAGGCCATGACAAGTATTTGGAATGCATTGGTTACTGACAAATCAACGGCAAGTATTGTGTTCAGAAAATGCTGTAGCTTGTCCAAAGTCACACGTAAGATTTAAACCCAGTACTCATCTACCTTTCCACTGTGTATACTTTTTTGTTTAAACAAATTTTCTTTTATTCCTTCCTCTTTTTTTCAAGGTTTCTATTTTTTTAATATTTTTATTGATAAAAGAACATGCAAACATTCTTAACATACAAACATTCCATACATGGTCTACAATCAGTGCCTCACAATATCATCCCATACTTGTGTATTCATCACCATGATCATTTTTTTGAACATTTCCATCACTCCAGAAAAAGAAATAAAAAAGAAAAAACTCATGTACACCATACCCACACCTCCCTCTCATTGACCACTAGTATTTCCATCTACCCAATTTATCTTAACCTTTGTTCCACCTATTATTTGTTTACTTTCTATCCATATTTTTCACTCATCTGTTCATACCCTAGCTAAAAGGAGCATCAGACACAAGGTTTTCACAGTCACACAGTCACATTGTAAATGCTGTATCATTATACAGTCATCTTCAAGAATCAAGCCTACTGGAACACAGCTCTTACATTTCAGGTATTTTCCTCCAGCCACTCCAATACACCATAAACTAAAAAGGGTTTATCTGTATAATGCATAAGAATAACCTCCAGTATAACCTCTCAACTCTGTTTGAAATCTCTCAGCCACTGAGACTTTATTTTGTCCATTTCTCTCTTCCTCTTTTTTGGTCAAGTAGGTTTTCTCAGTCCCTTTACCCAGGTCCCATCTCATCTTAGGATTTCTGTCCTGCGTTGCCAGGGAGACCCATGAGAGTCACGTCCTGCATAGAGTGGGAGGATAGTGAGTTCACTTGCTGCGTTGGCTTAGAGAGAGAGGCCACATCTAAGCAACAAAAGAGGTTCTCTGGGGGTGATTCTTAGGCCCAATTTTTTTTGGCATATTATTATTTTTTAATTGTTTAAAAACTTTTTTTTGTTAGTCTTTTTTTTTAATTAATTATTTTCTTAAAATATGACAACAACCAAAAACATTCTTAATATATGATCATTCCGTTCTACATATATAATCAGTAATACACAATATCATCACATAATTGTATATTCATCATCATGATCATTTCTTAGAACATTTGCATCAATTCAGAAAAAGAAATAAAAAGAAAACAATACATACCATACCCCTTACCCCTCCCTTTCATTGATCACTAGCATTTCAATCTACTCAATTTATTTTAACATTTGTTCCTCTTATTATTTATTTTTAATCCTTATGTTTTACTCGTCTGTTGAAAAGCTAGATAAAAGGAGCATCAGAAACAAGGTTTTCATAATCACACAGTCACATTGTGAAAGCTATATCATTATACAGTCATCTTCAAGAAACATGGCTACTGGAACACAGCCCTACATTTTCAGGCGGTTCCCTCCAGCCTCTCCATTGCACCTTAACTAAAAAGGTGCTATCTGTTTAATGTGTAAGAATAACATCCAGGATAACCTCTCTATTCTGTTTGGAATCTCTCAGCCATTGACACTTTATTTTGTCTCCTTTCTCTTAGGCCTAATTTTATTTTATTTATTTATTTTTTAGGCCTAATTTTAAATATGCTTAGCCTATCCTTTGCCAAATATAGGTTTCATGGGAGCAACCCTCAACACCGAGGGCTCGGCCTATTGATTTGGTTGTCCTCACTGCTTGCTAGAATATCAGAAATTCTCCAAATGGGGAAGTTGAATATTGCCCCTTTTCTCCCTATTCCCCCAAGGGGGCTTTGCAAATACTTCTTTATTCACTGTCCAAATTTCTTTGGGATTTATTGGGGCATCAACTAACCAGAAGAAATCAACAGAATCTCATGCTCTATTCAAGTTTCTAAACTCTATTCAGTTAACTAAACTGACCATACAAATTAAATTAGGAAATGCACTACCCAAAATATAAATTTTGTAGCAAGATTTCTATTCAGTTTGGTGAATGTTCTAGTCTGCTAGCTGCTGGAATGCAATATACCAGAAATGGTATGGCTTTTTAAAAGGGGAATTTAATCAGAGGCTAGTTTACAGTTCTAAGGCCAAGAAGATGTCCAAATTGAAACAAGTCTATAGAAATGTTCTGTCAAAGGCATCCAGGGAATTATACCTTGGTTCAAGAAGGCCGATGAAGTTCAGGGTCTCTTTCAAGTGAGAAGGCACATGGTGAACACAGTCAGGGCTTCTCTCTCAGCTGGAAGGGCACATGGTAAACACAGCATCATCTGCTAGCTTTCTCTCCTGGCTTCTGGTTTCATGAAGCTCCCCAGGAGGCATTTTCCTTCTTCATCTTCAAAGGCCACTGGCTTGTGGACCCTCTGCTTTGTGGTGCTGCAGCATTCTCTGCTCTCTCCGAATCTCCCATTCTCCAAAATGTTTCCTCTTTTATAGGACTCCAATAAACCAATCAAGACCCACTCAAATGGGTGGAGACATATCGTCACCTAATCCAGTTTAACAACCACTCTTGACTAAATCACATCATCCAGGGAGATGATCTAATTACAGTTTCAAACATACAGTATTGAATAGGGATTATTCTACCTTTATGAAATGGGATTTTGATTAAAACATGGCTTTTCTAGGGGGCATACTAACTTTCTAACCAGCACAGTAAAATTTATTGAAATCTCAAATATTGAAGCAGTCTAAATGCCTCTTGGGTAGACGATTAAGGAAATACCAGTATATTCACACAAATGAAATATTATCTGCTGAGAAGCACTGTCATTGCCACAGTGAACGGGTCACAGTTCTTACCATCAAGTTGTTCTCTTAGTTGGGGAGGCAAAGTAACAAGGAATTGCAGTTTATGATTTTTCTCTCTTGGTTTCCTAACTGCTTCTCGTGTTCTGTCCCATTTTTAGATACTGGAATTTCTCAGGGTGTGCCTCTGAGTACTTTTTTTGCTCTCAATTTTCTCTTTCTAGGGTGAGTTTGACGGTTTCAGAGTATATAAATGTCATCTTTATTGTGATGATGCTCAGTCTTATATTTCTGACCCAGGCATATCTTAAGCTTCACACTTGCTTATCTGCCTGTCTGCTTAACATCTTTACTTGGATGTTGTTTCAAGATATCTTAAACTTAACATGTCCAAAACTGGACTTAACACTATCCCACCCCTCTACTTCTCATTCCCTCACCATGCCCCCAGGCCAGTATATTGGTGTCATCTTGATTTTTATCTGTACCTTGCCCCCACCCCTCCACCCCATTTGAATCCAGTAGCAAATTCTATTGATTCTGCTTCCAAAGTATTCCTTGACTTCACCTTCTTCTTTCTCTGGTTCCTTCTTTTTGAACAGGGTGATCTTCCTCCTCTCTTTGACTTCTTTCAATTAGTTACTCATATAGCCGCAAAGGTGATTTTTAAATACGCAGATTGGATTGTGCCATTTTGTGTTAAAATCCTTCAGTGTCTTCGCAGTTCACTAAGAATGAATTCCACAACCCTTACCATGCCTTTGGAGGCCCTGCACATGATCTGGCCCTTTCCTGTCTCTCCAGGCCAAGACCCAGTTGATGTGCTCCTATTCACAGTGGTGTGGTTTTCAGCTTTGAAGGCGCTTGCAGTCTTTTTGCTTTCAGAGTATATGCAGTACCCCTTGGTTAGCCAGTATATAATAGGCCAGTTGGCTTTAGAGGTCTAAGTTCATGGCAAAGGCCTAGGCTGGAGATGTGAGAGTCATCTCTTTGTGAATGGAAGGTCAAGCATGACAGTCGATGAGCTTACTCATGGAGAATGTCAGGAGAGGTGGACATAGGAAGAAATCAGTTTGTTAAAGCCTGGATGAGTTATCTACCTCTCTGTCTTAGCTTCAAAATCTCTCCTACCTACAAGTGTAAAAGGGATCAGTATAAAAACTGAGTTTATTATGAATTATTATCACCAAGTTGAAAAGTACATATCAAAACAAAACAGAGAGACTTAAAAAGATTGACCTCATCTTTGATTCTCAACACTCACATACTTCTCAATGTACTACACACCGTGCAAGGTACTAGGGATACAAAGGTGAATGAAGTGCTGTCCTCACCCTTGGGTTCTCTGTTTATCGGGGCAGATGAGTACAAGGTAACAAGGCAGCTGTCATACAGTATGATACGATGCATCTTAAGAAGATGCCCTAGGAACACAGAGGAGAGTACCTACGCCAGTCATAATGACTGCTATAAAAAAAAAAATTGTTGTGGTAATATGTATACAACACAAAATTCCCCATTTTAACCACTTTTGTATACGGTACAATGACATTTGCATTCATGACATCGTGTTACCATCATCACTGTCTGTTACCAAAGTTCATCATCACCTCAAGCAGAAACTCTGGATGATGCTGATATGAATCTGGAAACACAAGAAGAGTTTGCCAGGCAAATAGGAGGGTGAATGGGGTTAGTGGGTAGATGGAGTCGTCAGTGTCAAGGAATAGAGGTGAGACATGGTGCCACTTTGGGGGCTGATGGAGTCACAGAGGGCTGTGTGTCCATGTCCAAGTGACTGGACTTGATTCTCATGCATTGAGGAAGTTAAGAGGATAGGTTTGAATTTTAGAATGATTACTCTGGCAGCTTTTAGTGTTTGAAGTGGGGAGAGATTGTGGCTGAGTGGCCTAAAGAGACATTTAAGTTGTTAAATAATGGATACTTGGTCAGTGTGATTGAGAGGTGAATAATTTGATTAGTGATAGATTTTGAATTTTTAAATATAATCTCTTTGTTTTCATTAGGTTGATAAATATTTGAAGGAAATTCTTCAGGATTTGATTAAAAACCTTACTAGCAATATGTGGCGGGTTCGAGAATCCAGGTATCGTTTTTGGAAATACAAGATTAGTCATTTGTTTGATTTATCTTTTTCCCCTTCAGATTTACAAGTGTGAAAAGAATAAAACTACTTAAAGGCATATTCTAATTGAGTTCAACAGTTATCTTTCTTTCACTATTTAAACTTTGGTTAGTGGTTTTAAAACTTAGTTTATCTGAGTATGAAATTAAAAAAAAACAAATCACTTGTTAAATTGATAGACACCAAGATATATTTATATACTCCCATAACTTTTGTAGGCTAGCAGTTATTTATATGTACAGTTTATATTTATTCAGTGCTTGCTATGTGGTTGTGGGTATGCTAGGCCCTAGGGGCACAGTGGTAAGTAAAAAATGTATCATTTCAAAGGGATTGTATTATAGTTGTGGGAAACAGTTGTTTGATGAGTGTAAGTGCCATCTGTGGGTAGTAAATTTGTGGTTCCAGGAGAGAATAGCCATTGCTTTGTTGGGGGTAGGTTGAGATTTGAACTAGAAATATAGGCAGAATCTATGTTCTCTTTTGTTATGAATGTTTAATAGTCAAATACTGAGCTTTCTTGATCTTATATTTGAAACTAAATTATTTCTGTTCAGCTGTTTAGCTTTGAATGATTTATTGAGAGGAAGACCCCTAGATGACATCATTGATAAACTTCCAGAAATTTGGGAAACGCTTTTTAGAGTACAAGATGATATCAAGGTATAATAGAAGCAGTCTGCATTTATTTATAGAATAGTTTAAACTTCAGTTGTTAAAATATGTATGTTATATATTTCAAAATTCATTATCGGGTCATTTTGTCTGGACGAATTATACTGGAGAGTATAATTTTCCCTAAAAGTTTGTCTTAATATGCCTGTGAAGTTGCAAGGTTGGGTGTCTCTAAGTCTAAATTGAGGTGACTCTAAAACAAGAAAATAAAAGTGGCTACAGGCCGATTTGCTTTTAGCAGTGATCTCATGATGCTCCTGGATTATGGGATTATTTTGAAATAATCTGGAATAATTATACTTCGATCAGTTTCAACAATTGGATCATCCATTCCCAGTTAATGTGATCATTCCCTCTAAATGTTTTTTTAAGCAAGCTAAACTTTAGATTTTTGACCGTTAAAATTAGGCACTTCAGTTTCGTCTTTTTCTTTGCTTTATTCCTTAGAGATTTTCAGTCTCTGAGAATTTGCACTTAGCTCAATACATTTGGTTTTGTAACATATTTTCTGTGCTATTACATTTAATTACCAAATTTTTATAAGGCCAGACAGGCCCAATGTAATTAAAATAATAATAAAGCACTGCAGTGTGTACCTTGATGGGCAAAAAGCCTGATGAAGCACAGTTTTTTTCCTAAACCTGGTATTGAAGGTAGGGTTTTCACAACCTGTACAGAGTCTGAGGCAGTTAAATGCACATTATTGGGTAGATGAAAATGAAGCTCTCTAACTTGTGTGATGTCAAACTTTTGTCATTTTTAGGAATCGGTGCGAAAAGCAGCAGAACTAGCTCTGAAAACTTTGAGCAAGGTGAAAATTCTTATCTTACACAGAGGGTGGTTTGGGGCAGGGTTGTATGTGACCACGATAATAATGATTTATTTTTTTATCATGTAAAATGACATTTTCATTTTAGAGTTCACTGTTTTTTTTTACGATGAATGAAGAAGTGGAATACTAGTATTCCAGAATACTAGTATTTTTAACAAAGTGTCCTCTCTCTCTCAAATGGTGAGCTTCTTTGGGCCTTTACAGAAGGTGTGACTTGCACTTGACCCTGAAGAATAGTAGATCAAGCAAACATATATATTTTCCCTTAGTGTGGCTTTGTTTATGTGTTAAGCTACCTTTCATATTTTATGGGGTTAGTAAACATTTTAAAACTAAATAGTCTCCCAGTTGAACATGATTTTATTGTGATATATTAAAGACTTCTACATTCTAGCTGTGTAAAACTAGTCATAGAGTGTATAATTACTAAGTAGTAAAGCCAGGTTTTATATCTAGGTGTTTCTGATTCCAGATTTGGATAGTTAACCACTCTATTTTGCTGCCTCCTATAATTAATGATGATGTTGATGGCGGTATCTTAAACCTTCTTTGAAGTTCTCTCTTATACATTTTGTCATTTCCCCTTCAACTGTTTTGTTCCCCTGATCACAAACTAGAAGACCAAAAGCTTAGATAATAAAAATGCACTGCCAAGTTTTCCATTTAGTTATTGGCAGACCTATGACTCATTATCAGATCTCATTCCCCTTCTCTCCCTCTGTATAGTATCGTAGAAAGTAGATTGACTGATTCCTTTTTCTATGGTGTAGGTGGTAGTGTTTTAGCAGATGAATGCTTTATTGGGTAAGTGTCACTAATTTCTGTGCTCTTTGTCTGTGAGGTTTGTGTGAAAATGTGTGACCCGACCAAAGGCGCAGCTGGCCAGAGAACCATTGCTGTCCTTCTGCCCTGCCTTCTGGATAAAGGGATGATGAGCCCTGTGACAGAGGTCCGATCCCTCAGGTAGGTGTCAGTGTTGAGGAAGGAGTACATTGGACTTGCTTAGTTTCTACCCATTCAAGAGAAATTGGATTTCTTTGAGTGTTAGATTGTTGAAAGTATGGAGAGAACCTCTCAAGGATCCTTGCATTTTGTGAGCATTCTGCCAGTCTGCTCTTGGCAAGCGCAAACCTCCCATTATGCCAGTGGTCTTTAGACTTAGTAATTTTTCACAGATTGTTAGCTTTAAAATAAACCGTTTACCAGCTGAGCAATGAAATATTCAATAGTTCCACTCGTGTGTACAGGTATATGTGCATTCACATGTAGATATATGACCTTTTTGAATTGAAATCAACTATGAAGGATACTAGTTTGTATGTTGTTACTGTGTTTTTTAACTAAAATAGTTAACTAGGAACTTTGTTCAGTTTGTTAAACTGAACTCTTAAAACTAGATCAAATTAATAGTACCAACAGAATTTCACGGTAACTAGTTGATGAAGGAAAATTCTTTTTAGAAGGAGTCATCTAATGAATGCAAAGGAATGATGAAATTGGTGTATTATTGATTTGTTACCCTCACTAAAATAATCTAGGTAATGATCACCAGTGGCTTCTTCATCCACTGGGTCATGGGGAACTCATGAGGAACTTTATAATGAATGGTCCAGGCCAACAAAACCTGAAACCACTGATCACTTTTAATATCACACGAAGACAGCTAGACATTATGTGCATCCTGAAGTGATGGGCCAGAACACACAGAGAATAGAATACACAGCACCACCTATGAAAAATTTTGTTTAATAAAAATTGAACCTGAACCTGATCAAGCCAGCAAATCTGTACAAAGGACAGAGGACCATGTTAAATGACACCATTGAAATGCAGTCAATGAAGCAAAAGGGGAGGAGGAGGGAGCTGTTATAGATTTTAGAAGATTTAAGAAAAGCAGTAAACTATTGTGTGAATGGAGTCTGGATCCTGATTCAAAGAAACCAGTTCTTAAAGGAATTTTTGAAACAATCAGGGAAGTTTGGATATTAGATGATGAGAAAAAATTTAGTATTTTTAAGGTGTGGCAATGGCATTATGATTATGGTAAGAATCTAATCTAATCTACATACTGAAGTTTTGTCATTAGATAGGCTTCAAAATAACATGATAGGGGAAAATAGTGTATGCCTGTATGTGTGTAGAAGAGGTACAGATGCAACAAATTGGCCAAATGTTGCCACTTGTTGAACTGGGTAGAGGGTACGTAGAAATTCATTTATGATTTTATATACTTTCATATATGTTTGAAATTTTCTATAATAAAAAGGAAATGGTGCTAAGATTAGGTTTTATAACCATGTGGGTATATGCCTGAATACAATAAACTGCAGAATGTTCTCATGACTGGATTTGTAGAGCTTCTTACAAACCCTTTATTAGAAGAACTCAGGAGTTTTATTCTGTGTATCTATAGCATTAACACCCTTGTGAAGATCAGCAAAAGTGCAGGAGCCATGTTGAAACCACATGCACCAAAACTTATCCCAGCTCTACTGGAATCCTTAAGTGTATTGGAGCCCCAGGTTCTCAATTATTTGAGTCTCCGGGCTACAGACCAAGAAAAGGTGAGTTGATGGCACAGGCCTATTTCTAAGTGTGATGAAGGGAGAGCCCTGTAAGGCTCTGACATCCAATTCAGCGATCCTTCCAGTGTCCCAGTGTGTTTAGGCAAACCCCTTCACTCAAGAGAGTTGTTTCCAGCAACCCTATTCCACTGGCTACTTGCTCAGAACAGCATTCGTCTTTTTTGGGGGGGAGAGGGGTTGTGGGATGCTGGGGGTGGCTGTTATATATTATTTTGTAAAACAGATGAAAACTGACACTTACTGCATAAAATACCATGACATTCAATGCAGGTTTTGTATATGTTTATTTAAATGTTTATTTTCTTAGTGGGTGGGTTTATGTATCAGACTCCTTCTAGGGTCATCTCTTGCCCCATAAGTAAAGAGTTTTGCACCTAGACTTTCACAACATCCAAAATTCTTCCACTTCTCAGATACTGTATTCTAGTTCCCTAGTCTCTGATTAGAGTATTAAAAGAATTTTTTTTTAAAATTGCAGCTGAAATATTGTTACTGGCCAAAATTAAAACAATACAGAAGGGTTAAAATAATCTCCTGCAGTGCACCCCTCTTCCCTACCACCACATTATTTCCTGAAGAATAACAGTCTTGTGCATCTTTTATATATTTATATCTGCATTTATTTGAATTTTTGTTGGAGAGATTTTGTGATATCGAAGGTTAGGAAGGTTGTTTTTTCCCACTCCTTTGCCAACATTGAGTAACAATCTGATAAGCAAGAATTTCATTGTTCTGATTTGCACTTCCCTGTCTCTAGTATCTATCCTTTTTTCATGTTGTTTTAGCCATTTACATTTTTTCCTATTCCATGCTTATTTTTCTACTTGGCTGGTTTATCTTTTTATGTTTGTCTTTATTCATCGGAACTATTAGACTGTCATATGTGTTATAAATGTTTTCTCTCATTTCACCATCTGTTTTTTGACTTGTTTAAACTGTTCTAATAGCTACTGTGCTTTCCTTTGCCTCTCACATTGCCATTTCTTCCTGTTCATCATTCTTTCCTCTTTCAGCAGTCAACTTGCCCTTCCTAAGTTCCCATAATGTATTGACTAGTTTGAGTATTAGGAAACATAAATTCTAGCGTAGGCTCTGCAGCCCCAGGCAAGTCACCTCTCTTTGCCTTACTTTTTTCATTTATTGTGTCTGGATAGTATTAACCTCTTTCACAGGGTAATTGTAATACTAAAATTCTGTTGTGGATGTGAAGGCCCTTTAAGAAGTTAAAGCATTTAAGGTATAAAATTGTTTGCTTAGACACAATTTAAAAAAAAACAAAACTTTCGATACAAATTTATGAAGTCTGTTCCATTCTTTAGTAGCTAGAGAACCTGAAGCCCAGGGAGGCTGGATCACTTGCTCAAAGCCATACTGTGTTAAATTGTAACTGCAGTCAATTTCTAATCTAAGTTTCTTACCTGCAGTGAGATGTTGCTTCTCCAGGTAAATTATTGAGGGTAGGTCAAAAGAAGTTAGATTTATATTTAGGCTTGACTTTGTTATATTTACATACTATTTAAAATTAGTTATTTTGGAGCCACGGTGGCTCAGTGACAGAGTTCTTGCCTGCCATGCCTGAGACCCAGGTTCGATTCCCGATGCCTGCCCGTGCAAAGAAAAGAAAAAAATAAAATAAAATTAGTTATTTTGCTCGGAAATAAGGCACTACTGTGGGGCTGTGCGTGGGTAGTTGGGGGAGAGGGTTATTCCTAATTGAGTGAATATCCTGAGTGCCTTGAATTTGTGTTCTTCAGGCTGCAATGGATAGTGCCCGACTCAGTGCTGCCAAATCCTCTCCCATGATGGAAACAATCAACATGGTGAGTATCTAAATGTGAGGGGGAAGTTTACGTTTGTTTGCATACCTTAAAATGTAATCCTCTAAAGTCTTCAGGCCACATTAAACTAAATAGAAATTTAAGGGGTGAATTAAGCAGTTATTGGGACTCCGAATTTTTTCCTTAGTGTAGTTCTCTTACTCCTTATTATGAAATGGAATAAATAATTTTTCAAATAGTAAAACCCACTAGTCCAGATTTGTGTTATGAGAGAACAGCATATATATATAAAGATCTCTCTATAAATCTGTATATCTGTATATATTTTAGTTCACCAGTGAAAATAATTTTATGTTTTTGCCTCTGCCTGACAGTTAGTTGTCTGCAGATAGAATTAGGAAGGTATAAATTGGGACTGGAGATATTTAAAGAGGTAGGCAGCAAAATAGGTAGCTGAAAAGAATTAAGTAATGTTGATAGGTGTTTCAGTCACAGAAAATTTTCAGGAAATAGCTACTAGGTACTCAGGTTCCAATTTATAAAGTCCTTGGAGTCTTGATTTAGATAAATATGAAGTTAGAGAATTCCTGATGGATACATTCATTAATAATAGAGTAATCATTACATTTTCAAAAATATATTACAGCAAATTAATTAGTGAACTAAGTAGATTTATTATGGGCACTTTGGCAGAGAAGACCTGCTGAAATAGGTCAGTTGTTTTTTTTTTAATTTTTTATTAATTTTTAAATTAAAAAATATATAACAACAAACACAAACATTCTTAACATATGATCATTCCGTTCTACCTATATAATCAGTAATTCACAATATCATCATATAGGTGCATATTCATCATCATGATAATTTCTTAGAACATTTGCATCAATTCAGAACAAGAAATAAAAAGACAACAGAAAAAATTTCATCCCTCCTTTTCATTGATCACTAGCATTTCAATCTACTAAATTTATTTTAACATTTGTTCCCCCTATTTATTTTTATTCCATATGTTTTACTTGTCTGTCAATAAGGTAGATAAAAGGAGCATCAGATGCAAGGTTTTCACATTCACACAGTCACATTGCAAACGCTGTATCATTATACAATCTTCTTCAAGGAACATGATGAAGTAGGTCAGTTTTAAACTATATTTTAAAACATACATGGAATGATAAAGAGGAAGATTGTTCGTGAGTAATCATCACTTATTTTCTACTTTAGTAAGCTGATATTCCTGATTAATTTTGTTTTGTTTTGCTTTTCTTTTTAAATATGTGTGTAGTACAGTGGTGATCTTAACATTGAAATCAGAGCAAAATCAAGCCAGGGATTTTTCAACTTCATGCCAAATACAGTGGGTACAGGCTTGACATAGACAGTATTTAATTCAAGCCATGGTTTTGACTGGATTATTTGGGAAAATTTACCTCTGTATTTATTCTTTCCCAACAGTGCCTGCAATATCTTGATGTGTCAGTGCTGGGGGAGCTAGTTCCTAGATTATGTGAACTGATCAGAAGTGGTGTTGGTCTTGGAACTAAGGTAAGTGTATTTTACACACGAAACATATAAAAGCCATCATGTTTGAAATTCATATTTTTCTTTATAATCAAGTATTATTTTACATTAACTGTTTTGTTTCTGTGGTTGAGTAATAACATAAGAAATGTAACTCATTCAGAAACTAAAACATGTAGCTTATCAGTGAACATTGTTCTGCTTCTTCAGTGGAATAATTTCTGTTTCCTACCTGCCTTGTATGTGCCTTCTGGGTCCTGGTTCCTCTCAGCTTATGGAAATGCTCATCTGTTATCAGTGCAGGGCTTTTCTAGGGAGCGATTAGCCTTTTGGCCAGACAGGTCAGCAGGTGTTTGGGTAGAATGAGGTTTTCCTTTCAGAGTTTTTTCAATGATCAGAGAATTTCCCCTTGTCTTTTAAAAAATAAACAGATAGTTTATATTCCTTTTTAACCTAAAATTAATGTTTGCTTATATTTAAGAAATTAGCTTTTATAGATAAGGGGAAAATTTAAAAATAGTAATTGCCCCTAATTTTACCACCAGAGATAACTGTTAATATTCTGGAGTGGATCCTTCCACTTTCTGTTCTGTGAATGTGCCTTCTACAGTGACCTCTTTAATATAACCTTAAGATCCCCTATTGTATGAATGTAGTAAATTTATTTTAACCTATCGGTGAACACCTGGTTTGTTTCCAGGTTTTTTGGTACTAAACAAAGTACTGTGATGAATATCTTTGAAGCAATCGGAAGCTTTTTCCTTTGGTTAAATGTCTAGAAGTGGACATCGTAGAATAAGGATGGACAAGATGACACGTGTTGCCTTCCTGAAACCTTGTACCAATTTTTTTCTTATTTGCAGGGTATGAAGTACCCATCTTCCTGCTGGAGGTCTTGGGTGGGGGAGGGGGGAACTCTTTGCTTTGCTCATTTAAAATAAGAGTTTTCCTCTTTCTAGGTTGAATCCCATAGGGGCTATTAGGCGTCATGTAATTCTTATCTTTAAGTCTTTTCATACCTAAAACAAGGGGTTTATAGAGCATTGTAACCATCAAATTTAGACCTTTGCCTTTGTAACCCTATAGGGAGGCTGTGCCAGTGTCATTGTGTCTTTAACTACTCAGTGTCCCCAGGACCTAACACCTTACTCAGGTAAGTTTGTCTGAACATTGTGGTAATGTTGTGCGTGGTCATGTCTAGTGTGACAAGATTTCAAAAGGAAAACTAACCACTCAGATGATGCTGGTGATGCTGTCTGTTCCCCCCACCCTCTTTTATCTCTCAGTTTGCAAGAGGTGCAGGGGTCATCAAGCTTAGCCAGTTTTCACTGTCTTATAGAAAGTGTTTATTTCTTAGTGGAATAAGGAGGTAAAAGTTATCTTCTGTCCTGTAGGATCCATTGACCATATATAGTTAATTTTACATGAGCTTTTACTCTTCTTCTTAGATCAGCTCCGGGATGGTGCTAATGAACTTTATGTACCTAGCTCCCATTTTCTCCATAATATTATAGACACAGATTAATTTTCAATTTTATATCAGGTGAAAGAAAGCAGAGGGACCGTACAAATATAATACTCAAGGGATCTAAACTACTATGCAGTAAATCAGATTTTTTCTATGGAGTAGTCAGATATTACATGTGTTTTGGGCCTGGGAACAGAGCAGAGTATTTGGTCAGTCATGTATCAGACTTTTTTTTCCTTTATTTTTGATAGGTAAACTTATGAGTGCTTTGCTCAGTGGTCTGACAGATCGGAACAGTGTCATTCAGAAATCTTGTGCATTTGCCATGGGCCATTTAGTTCGGGTGAGTTCAATTTCTTACTTAGTTTAGTAAAACTCTTTCATAATGATAAAGAAATGGCTAGAATTGTTTCTCTTGTAGACCTCACGGGATAGCAGCACTGAAAAACTCCTGCAGAAACTCAATGGCTGGTATATGGAGAAAGAAGGTACCTTTCTTATCCTGTTATACTGTTTTTAATTTTGATGTTAACAACCTAATAAAGCAATGTACTTTGCTAGAAACATTTCTGATTGGTTTTTACCTATTTATTTGTTTTGTTGTTTTAAAGTTGAGCAATGCTCTATTTAGATCACTTACTCTTAAAATAATCGGTTTCATAAAGATTTTGGTTTCTTCTGTTTCTCTTCAGAACCCATCTATAAGACCTCTTGTGCTTTGACTATTCATGCTATCGGACGATATAGCCCTGATGTATTGAAGAACCATGCCAAAGAAGTTCTGCCGTTGGCATTTTTAGGCATGCATGAAATTGCTGATGAGGAGAAATCAGAAAAAGAAGAATGTAATTTATGGACTGAAGTGTGGCAAGAAAATGTACCTGGTCAGTAAAATGAGCTCATGAATTAAACCTGTTTCTTAAGAACCACAAGTGGAAAATTAAGTTCTTTATTCATGAACTCCTGTAGTTTTTATAGTTAATTTCCCAGGACCTTAACAACATGCATCCCATTTAAGCCTCCCAAATTAAGTGCTCAAGGCTGGTACTCAGAGCCCTGCTCTTTACTTTCTCATTGCTGTCCCTGAGAGAATAGAAACTCTGCTCCAACATAGTAGAACTGTACTTATTTTGAGAGGGTAACAGAGATTTTATTTTGTGGCTTTAGAATATTATTTTAGAGTATAGGGTCTCAACTGTGTGTTTCACCCTGACTCACACTGATGAATGATAGCATTTCCATAGTCCCCTCCTGTGGACATACACAATTTCGTAAGGTCCTATTGTTGTAAAGATAAACCACACCACCACCCACTTTCTCTTCCTTTGAGAAACTGTTGTGATGTAACAGTTAAGAATCACTGCTTTAGATTGACAGTCACTGACTTTTTTTCAGATGTATAAAAGGAGAATCAGTGTATTTTTCTGTCCTTAAAAGTTTTACTATTGCTTTTCCTAACCCAGGTTCCTTTGGTGGCATTCGATTATACCTGCAGGAGTTGATTACCATTACCCAGAAGGCTTTGCAGTCTCAGTCCTGGAAAATGAAAGCCCAGGGTGCGATTGCCATGGCGTCAATTGCAAAACAAACCAGCTCCCTGGTTCCTCCATATCTGGGAATGATACTGACTGCATTACTGCAGGGCCTGGCTGGAAGAACATGGGCAGGAAAGGTAAAGGAATCATTCGTGCCCAGTTAAATTTAAAGGTTTCCCTAAAGGATTATGACTTTATCTTTCATTTTCTGTAAAAATTTTGTGGGCCTTCAGATGGATTGTTTTTGTGAATCATATTCACAAAACTTCAAGTAAACTTTGACTGGCTAAGTATGATATGTCCTTGAAGTAGAACCCACGTGTCCTTGAATAACATATGGAAATGTTCGAGATTGAATTTTATTTATCATGTTCAGCTTTCCAAGTTAAGTCAAACCAAGTGGCCACCATTTTGTGCCTGGTGACCAGTGACCTCATGAACAGGTCAGGATTGGCATCATGTGGGAAGTTGATTAGTTTCTACCTCTAAACCTGAAGTGAGGATGCCTGACTCTGGAGCCTGTGAGTTAGTGAAGGTGGTTTGTTAATACAAGGATGATAATAGGAAACATACAGTGCATAGTCAGAGGGAAAGATGAGATTGGGGTAGCATATCATGATGTATTTCATGTTGCAAAGGTCATATTACCTTTACGGAAGAAGTACTGGACTGAGTCAGACCTAGCTGTAATTCCACACCTGACATTTCTGCCTGTGTGGCCTTGTTCGAGGTAGTTCTGTAGTCCTTTATGAAATGGAGATGAAGGTACATATCCTGATTCTCTGGTTTGGAATTTAACTCTGTAGAAGTGCTTGTTAAACAGTAAAATACTTTGAAGATACGGTGATTCTTACTAATATGCTGTAGTTATTGTGTGTTCCTGAGGTATTATTAGTCGTAAAATAGAGAAGGTAAATGGCACGTTTGGCCCTAATAGCATTCCCTCATCTTTCAACCCCATAGGAAGAACTGTTGAAAGCCATTGCCTGTGTTGTGACAGCTTGCAGGTAAATATTGTCACCAAAGATGCCATTTCTTAAGCTGAACCTGAAAGCTACAGCCTTTATTAACTGTTTGATGCTTTTGTGTGGTTCCTGTAGTGCAGAGCTGGCAAAGTCTGTGCCCAATCAGCCCAGCACAAATGAAATTCTCCAAGCTGTTCTCAAGGAGTGCGGCAAAGAGAATATCAAATACAAGATTGTAGCGATCAGCTGTGCAGCTGATGTCCTGAAGGCCACCAAAGAAGACAGATTCCAGGAGTTTTCTGACATCGTTGTACCTCTCATCAAGAAAGTAATGATTGTTTTTTAAAAATTTATTTATTTATTAATTAAAAAAATTAAGAACAAAAACATTAACATATTCCATTCTACATATATAATCAGTAATTCTCAATATCATCACATAGTTGCATATTCTTCATTTCTTAGAACATTTGCATCAATTCAGAAAAAGAAATAAAAAGACAACAGAAAAAGAAATAAAATAACAGAGAAAAAAACGATTACACGTACCATACTCCTTACCTCTCGCTTTCGTTTATCACTAGCATTTCAAACTAAATTTATTTTAACATTTGTTCCCCCTATTATTTATTTTTATTCTGTATGTTCTACTCATCTGTTGACAAAGTAGATAAAGGGAGCACCAGACACAAGGTTTTCACAATCGCACAGTCACATTGTGAAAGCTATATCATTATTCAGTCATCATCAAGAAACATGGCTGCTGGAACACAGCTCTACATTTTCAGGCAGTTCCCTCCAGCCTCTCCACTACATCTTGAATAACAAGGTGATATCTACTTAATGCGTAAGAATAACCTCCAGGATAATCTCTCGACTCTGTTTGGAATCTGTCGGCCATTAACACTTTGTCTCATTTCACTCTTCCCCCTTTTGGTCGAGAAGGTTTTCATAATCCCTTGATGCTGAGTCTCAGCTCATTCTAGGGTTTTTCTCAATCCCTTGATGCTGAGTCTCAGCTCATTCTAGGGTTTTTCTCAATCCCTTGATGCTAAGTCTCAGCTCATTCCAGGATCTCTGTCCCACGTTGCCAGGAAGGTACACATCCCTGGGAGTCATGTCCCACATAGGGAGAGGGTGATAAGTTTGGTTATTGTGTTAGTTGGAGAGAGAGGCCACATCTGAGCAACAAAAGAGGCTCTCGGGGGTGACTCTTAGGCCTAAATTTTAAGTAGACTTGACCTATCCTTTGTGGGGTTAAGTTTCAA
>PVIY010036872.1:0-25110 GCA_004026745.1 Myrmecophaga tridactyla
AAGTCAACTCTGCAAATAAACTAAGTGCCCAACCCCCCTACATGGCACATGATTCCCAGGGATGAACTTGGCCCTTGACTCCAGGGATGAACCCGGTCCTGGCATCGTGGGACTGAGAATATCTTCTTGACCAAAAAGGGGAAAAGAAATGGAACAAAATAAAGTTTCAGTGGCTAAGAGATTTCAAGTAGAATTGAGATGGTATTCTGGAAGTTACTCTGATGGAAGCTTCTGCCAAATATTACAAATTGCCACAACATGCCTAGCCCTAATCAACAGTATTCCTGAAAGCCCTAAAGAATGTCCTAGGCTCTATCTAAGATTCTATAAAAGTTTTCATTAGTAAGTTTATATTTTTTCCAGAAATTTAAGTTCTCTAGATTGTTCTTATGCCAGATAAGCCCTGAGACCCAGAGGAAAGTCTTCCAGGAATATCAATCACTTTCCTTCCTCTATCCCGTAAGGTCAACACCCTTTTTGAGCACACACACACAAAAAGAGATGAAATGGTCATTGCCCAGATATCCCTGAAGAGTGAGAAAATGATCAAATGAGAGGGAGGATGTGTAACTAAGAAACTAGGATTTTACAAATGATTATGACTACTGATTCATTATACAGATATTTCTTTTTAGTTTCAAGTCTTTTAGAATAGTCAGAAGGAAATACCTGAAATTGTTGAACTGTAATCCAGTAATCTTGACCTTTGATAATGATTGTATAACTATATAGATTTCATTGTGACCACGTGATTGTAAAAACTTGCGACTGACCCTCCCTTCACCTAGTTGTGTTGGCTTAAACTATTATGTACCCCAGAAAAACACGTTTTAATCCTGATCCAATCTTGTAGGGCCAGGCCAATTGTTTAGGGTAGGAAACTTTAACTGGATTGTTTCCATAGAGATGTGACACCCAGTTGTGGGTGTAACCTTTTGATTAGATGGAAATGTAACTCCACCCATTCAAGGTGGGTCTTGATTAATTTACTAGAGTCCTTTAAATGGGGAAACATTTTAGAGAAGCCTCAGATACAGACACTTGGAGAACAGCTGCTTCAGAGCTGACAGAGACACGGATGTTTGGAGATACCTGAAGTGCTGACAGAGAGAGCAGATGCCTAGACATGGGCAGCGCCCAGCAGACATCACCATCTGCCTTCCCATGAGATGTTAAGCGAGCCAGAATCCAGAGTTGTGTCTCAGAATAGCTAAGTGAAGGCCCACAGAGGCTTAGAGAGGAAACCACTTGCATCAGAAGCTGGAAGCAATGGAACTGGAACAAGGACCAGCAGACAGAAGCTGCATGCCTTCCCATGTGACAGACATTGGCCTTAGAAATGTAAACTTCTACCATAATAAATTCCCTTTATAAAAGCTGTCCTGTTTTTGGTATATTGCATTCCAACAGCTTTAGCAAACTAATGCAACAATGTACGGATAGATGAGTAACGAAATAAAGACAAAAAATATAATGGGGGAGGAGATAAAGGGTATGTGTTGTTGTGGCTTTTCTTTTTCATTTTTATTTATTTTTTGGGAATAATGAAAATGTTCTAAAATTGATTGTGGTGATGAATGCACACTACATGGTGATGTTGTTAGCCATCGATTGTATACTTTGGATGAATTATATGGCATGTGATATATCTCAATAAAGTTAGATAAAAAAGACCGTAAGATGGGTGTATTCATCAGGATAGCCTAGGCTAACAACCCCAATATATCAGTGCTCAACACAAACCATATTTCTCACTCATGGTTCCATCCCACCTGGGTCAATAAGAGACTATGCTCCATAAAGTTATGCATATATTTAGCTTGATGAATGCCGAAAAATTTTGTAGCTGTACTATCTGGAAGATGCAGATTTCCATTAAAAAAAATCCTTGAGAGTCACGTATGGACTTTTCACTGTCTGAATATAGAAGTGATTTACATTATTTCCTCTCACATTTTATGACAAGTGTACTGAAGCTAATGGAAAAATTGATAAGCATTACAGCAGCTGACACAGTAGGAGATTGTGGTTTCAGAGCAATAGTGAAGAGACAATTTTGAAAGTACATGAGAGGGATCACCTCTGCTGGACTGATATATGATAAAAAGGAACTCTCTGTGGCAACATAGAGTTCACTGGTATAGCTACGTATATAAATCATTGCCCAAACAGGAAGCCCTCAAGAGTGAAAAGGCGAATTATTAACAATTAGCTAGAGCTACTGGTGTGTAAAACAGAACTCACCCATGAAAACTGGGAAGTGTATTTACCTTAGTCTCTGGTCACCTAAATACTAGCAGTTTCAGTGAACTGAAGACTGAAGCCTTGTTATAGTAATTTGAGTAGAGACTGGGAGTGAGAAAGGAGAAAGGAAGAGTATAGATGACTCTTCTGATAAAATATTGTGTAGGGGATTAGAGAATCAGGAAGGAAGTGTAGGATAACAGGATAGATAGATTATGTATATAGATAGATGGATAGATAATTAGATAAAGGTAGATAAAAATATACGGTCTACAGTGTATTACTGTAAACATATACAGTATTTAACTATAGATACAGTATATTTATTTACAGCATATATATATTTAGAATATGTTTACAACATATTTACTTGTATATATATTTACAGTATATATACACACATATGTATCTTTTTAATGTTGGAGATACTTGAAGAACTTGTGATGAAATAAATGTAGATGGGGTATAATAGGAGGAGTGAAGAACTCTGGAAGTCACAGAGAACTAAGATCCTGAGCCCTAGATCGGAGGGAGTTGGAGAGAGTGAAAATGTGTTTGATAGACACAATGCCACTTCTTTTTGCCTAACAGGAGAGAAGGCAGAGAACATAGGCCCATAAGTTCTATAATTTGCTGAAAAGGACATTTTATTAAGGCTACTTCTATTTTCTTAGTAGAGTCTTTGCAATGTTATCAAAGGGAAAGTTGTCAGAGAAAGTAAAAAAGTGCATCAATGTCAATTAATGGACTGGGAAAGCCAGTGATATCATTATATTGGCATTTATAAGGACAGTCCAATTCCTCCATCACTGCCAACTTTGACTTCAGGAAATCCTATCAGGGGATGAGCCATACAAGTTTCAGACCCTGTCTCTTTTTTCTTCTCTTGTATGTTGTCCTGAAGTTTTACAAAATTTCCCAAATATTTCTGGGAAACTCGGGTATATTTGCATATGCTCATGAATTTGAATTGGTGGTCATTCTCTGCCTCAGTCAACAGAGCCAGGAATGTACCTACTCTTCTAAGTTTCATGAGTGAATGTTGAAGTGGCAATCTGCTCCTTTGCCATTTCTGCAGCTGTCTCATCAGTGATGAAACGGGGATGCTGCTGCCGCTCATTGAAGCTGAGATCTTTTCTGTCATTCTTTTAAATTGAGTCCACTCCTGCTTTGTGCTAAACCTTTGGGCACACATTCTCCACTGCAAAGTTTCTTGAACTACAACAGATGAAAATGTTTAGTGATTTTCTCTTCATTCTACACAAATATATCCTTTCTCACATACTGTCAAGTAAATAGTATGCAATGTGTTTTGGTTTTAGCCAGAACACTCCCTATGCAAAATCAGCATTTCCCTGAATTTTAGATATCACAAAGCTGTAAATTAAAAAATAAAATAAAATAAAGGGTGGGAGGTGAGTTGGGGTGGTAAAAGAAGTTGCCAACAGTTTATTATTCCATGTGAAGTTATCAGAATAATATCATTTATAACGACCCTAATTTCATTCAACAAAGGATATCCTAACACAAAATTGAGCAGCATATAATCTAATGATAAAAGTCACTACTATAGATAAAATACTTTTAATTGTGAAAAGCTCACCATATTTTCTTTGTTTTAGAAACCTGACTCAAACCATACTCCTTCCAATAGAAGACATTTTTCCTTTAGGCTTCAATGTGAGGTTTTATTTCACTATTTTATGTACCAACATTTTATGATTTTATTTTTGCCTACTCCTGCACTAGAATATGAGTTCCTTGAACGTATGGAATTTTGTATTCCCATTGCCAAACCATATACAGGCACTATACAGGCACTCACAAAATATTTATTGAAAGAAGAAAGAGTGACTACAAATTAAAGTCAAAATTTTAGTAAGTCATCTAAATGACTCTAAACTGTTTGCTCCTTCTCCTTCACAGACAAAGTGAATGACAGAGATTTACATAAAGTTCAAAATGTTTTCCTACTGATATCACAGTTTGAAACATGCCAGCCAAACGTCACGTTTGTTCCCACACTCCTTCTATTATCAGAAGAAAAGTTTGCAATTTTTGGCTCACTTTCTTTAGATTCCATTTGCAAAATGAATTGTACAGTATAAATTAGCATATTTTGCATTAGTAATTCCTTCCAATTTGTAGTAACTCTTTTTTACCCAGAGTAGCCCTGTCAATACTTAAATACATTTGGCAATTTCTAAAACTAATTTCCACATTTTTCAAGGTGGGATAAAAATTAGTTTTCTTTTAAGCAACACTATGCACTATATTTATTACTTAATGCAGGCTGCATTTTTATCATGGCATTTACTCACCATAAATGGTTTACAAGAGATCATCCTTAACTTCAGGAATATTTGGTTGATAACCAACAGCTATTATTTTCTCACATTTTTATCTAAATGTATGAAAAAGTCAATGGATTTCATATACTGATTTAAGTCAATGCGTATTATAATTTAATTCTACATAAGAAACATACTAACTTGTCAAATTAGCCCAAAAAGGTCCATGAAATAAAATGCATATATGCTATTTGAATTCATCCTGGTAAATTTAATATATGCTTGTTATGACTTTGTTCTTCATGACTCTTCTTAGATGCCTCGTATTTTTGTACCTTAACCTGAGGCCAGGAAAAGGAGGGTAAGTATTTTAATTTCCTAGGCTGTTCCAGTAAATACCATGAAAAGGTTTGGCTTAAACAATGGGAATTTATTCACTTACAGTTAGCGTCTGTCCAAATCAAAGGCATCATCAGTGCAATGCTTTCTTCCAGAAGATCAGCTGCCAGTGATCCGGGCTCCTCCGTCACAGGGCAAAGCACAAAGCTGAATCTGCTGTTCTCTCCCTTCTCTTGCAGGTTCTGTTGATCTCAGCTTCTTACTTCTGTGGCTTTCTTTCTCACTCTGCATTTCTTTTTCTTATAAAGGATTCCAGTAATAGAATTAGGACCCATCCTGAACCACACCTTGACAGAAGTAACCCCATCAAAAGGTCTTCCACACAATGGGTTCACACCCACAGGTATGGGTTAGCTTTAAGAGCATATTTTTCTGGGATGCATGCAGGTTCAAATCACCAGAGAAGGTAATAGGTCTTCAGCCCATCATTATTACGCAGATTTCCTCCATGCCCAAACTCTCGTGGTCCTGCAAGGGCAGTGGCTTAGCAAGGCTGTGGTAGCTCAAGTGCAGGAATCCCCCAATGGTGACATTTTCCAACAGCTCTTTCCTCCTGCCTCAGTTCACCGCTCAGGGAATAGGTAAGGAGAAATGCATGAATCCCCAGGCCTTAAGACACTTCAGTTTATATGTATTAGGGAAAATAGGATAGAAAACAAAGGTACTTTTGGAGCTAATTTCATTAATGTTAATGTGGAAGGAGTTCTTAAAGGAGTACAAGAGTTCTCCACAGAAGTCTTTCGTGTTTCATTATCTTACTTACTTTGTAATTTGATATCTTTGTTAACTCTATTCGAAAAAAAATATGCAAAATTATATTCTTCTATAAAGATACCAAAAAGGAGCTAGGATAGTGTGGCATTTTGAAGATTTTTTGGCAGCTTTTAGCACCCTTTCCAGCATCACTATCACACACTCTATTTAAATAAAGCTAATGTTCGTTTGCCTCATTGGTAAATTATGGGACTTGGATGTTCTAAGCTGTGGTTTGTTCTCAAGTTCTTTGATTCTAAAATATTTTACAGGTTCCGGTTTTGAAACATTTCTCAGTTGTTGATGAATGTACCTAATGGATTCTAGACTGTTGGAAACATTGCATAAAATGAAATGACATAATTTCTTAAGTAGTATAGATTGTTGAGAGGGTAAGAGCAACACATTCTTCATATTGGTGTGATTATTATGAAATTTTAAAAATACCGCCATCAAAGGGAAAAATTAAGTTATGTGTTTCTTAATTTTATCAACAATTTTCTGCATTGTGCCTTTCAAATCTTGCACTACTTAGATTTCAGTACAGTTTATTTTGCTTGCTTGCTTCAGAAAAAAATGTCAGTCTAACTTCAAAAACATTATGCTAAGTGAAAGAAGCCAGCACAAATTTCACATATTGCATGATTTAATTTATATGAAATGTTCAGAAAAGGAAAATCTGGAGATAGAAATTAGATTAGTGGCTGCCTAGGGATGGGAATGGGTTAGTGCAAATAAGCTTGAGCTTTCATTATGAGGTGATGGAAATAATCTAAAATTAAATTTTGGAGATGCAGTCTGTAAATTCACTGAAAAAAATCATTGAATGATGCACATAAAATGGATGCCTTTTAGGGTATATAAATTATGTTTCAGTAAGGCTGCTGAAAATTTTATCAAAGATCCTTCTGTACTATAAAGAAGATACTAGGGGGCAGGCCATGGTGGCTCAGCAGGCAGAGTTCTCGCCTGCCATGCCAGAGACCCAGGTTCAGTTCCTGGTGCCTGCCCATGCCAAAAAAAAAAAAAAAAGATGTTAGAAATATTTTGATAATATGAGTCTCCCACATGGAAGGTGAGCATTCTACCACTGAACCACCATGCACTCCAGCCAGATACCTTTTTAAGTGCTGCAAAGTTTTAAAAGCAAGGGAAATATATCAGTACAGTGCAAATATATTGGAGATATTTTATGAATATAATAATTAGCCATTGATTCCAGGTAAGACAAGCGACCCTTGTAATTCTTGTTCCCCCTTCCTAAAGCATGTGGCACTCTTAAGGGAAGAAGGCCCATCTTGGAGGGACTTCCCCACACTGGAGGACTCACTAGTGAAGGTTTGGCAAGTGATAGAATATAGTGAGAGCCCACTGCTTATGATCTCTCTTGTTATTAAGAATCCACAAAACTGGAAAGTGGGATTCAAGTTCAGTATTTAAGTAATGGTGGCAGCAAACTGACAGAAGAGTGGAGCTAACCCTGGGGGATATAAAGAGCAATAACTACATTAGGATGTTTGACATATCAGAAAAACACAAATCACACACACTTTTGGAAAAGTTGTTTGCCACACCTATGGCACATATGGCTAATTTAGTTCATATACAAGTAGCTTATTGAAATTTATAATATTAAAAAACAAAAACAAAATGATTCAAGAAAAAAATGGTTGAAGAATTGTACAGAGATAAAGGAAAACTAAACATACCCAACACTTAAAAATGAATGTGTAATTAACTTATTACTAAAGAAACACAAAATATTGAGATTCAAGCTTTTCCCTAACAGACTTCCAAAAATTAAAAGGGTCTCAGGCATGGCAGGCAAGAACTCCGCCTGCTGAACCACCATGGCCCTAAAAGTTTTTTAAGTAGACATGTATAGGTAAATATAGAAAAATGTGTGTGTGTGTATGCATACATTTGTTTTACATGTTGTATGGCAGGATCACACTTCATTATTTTTCCATGTGAGTATCCCATTATTGCAACACCATTTGTTGAAGTTTTTTATTGTTTGTTTTTTGGGAACTGCATGGACTAGGAGTCATACCTGGGTCTCCTGTATGGCAGGCCAGAATTCTACCACTGAACTACCTTTCCACCCCCTGTATATACATTTTATAAGAAAGAATAACTGAATGTACATTCCCATCTCATAACTGAGAAAACAAAAATAAAATGAAAGCAAAAGTCAGAAATCCATAACATAAATATGGCTCTGTTAAATTCTTTAAATTGAAATTAATTCAAGACTTTGCATCAGTGTAATTAGAAAATAGCACTGAAATGCTGCAACCATTTTTGAAAAGCATGATGCATAATGAAAAATTTAACATAAGTAGGTATGAAATTCTGAGATAATATCAACAACTGGAAAACAACTGTTTGGGAAGAAAGAGATCATAGGAGTTAAAAATGTGATCTTTTAATTTTTTTTTCAGGATGGGGTCAAGATTTTAATGCTAATAATGAAAATAAAATAAAGCTATTCAAAATATTTGAAACTTTGAAATGCAAAGAAATGTTCTCATAAATATATTGAGGGCTCAATCTGCGATATTTCATTGCAGTAAAATTAAGTTATAAATATGATGTATACAGCCTAACAGTCCACTTATTCCTATATAACTGAGTATCTGGCTCTAGGCTTTACAGATGAAGGATTACCTTCAGTATTGTATTCCTGATTCTTCCTTGGTTTCTTTCTTCTAGAAGTAACAGATTCTACAAAAACATCTAAAGGCAGCAATATTTTTCTTCCATGCAGTGACACGCTGTTTCTACTAGATGTCTAAAGAATTCTAGTTGAAACTTGCAGTTCAATGAATTTAGCAGCACAGTCAAAAGAATTTGGGAGGAAGAGACTATTTTTACTTGTCAATTCATTTTTCTTTCATGTCAGAGACTGTGTTTCTATAGAATCATGCTTTTCTATTATTGATCCTTTTTCTAGCATCTATTTTTCTACTATCTTTTATTACCTTTATGAGTTATGGTTATATATAAAGATTACACATGTGTAAACTATACAATTTGGTACATTTCTATATATAGTATATGCTCATTAAACCATCACCACAATCAAGATAATGACCATATACATCATCCTTAAAGTTCCCTTATGTTCTTTGGCATCTTTCCTTCCTCTCTCTTTCCTGTTTCCAGACAACAAGTTAATCTGCTTTATGTTACTATAGATTAGTTTGCATTTTAAAAATAATTTTACATAAATAGAGTCATTCAGTAAGTACTCCTTTTTTTGTAGTTTCTTTTCCTCAGCACAATATTTGAGATTTATCCATGCTATTTCATGAATTGTGGTTCTTTAATAAACCATTCTTTCCAATTGCAGAGATACAAAGTCAACTTAGGGAGAAAAGGATAGTCTTTACAATAAGTTATGCTGGAACAATTAGACATACATATGCAAAGAAATAAAAAAGGATTTTAATCCATGCTTCACATCATGTGCAGAAACCAACCCAAAATAAATCATAGACATCAATGGAAATTCAAACACTACAAACTTTTAGAAGAAAAAATATGTACAAATCTTTGTCATTTGGAGTTTTTTATCAAACAGGCTGAATCAGAACAAATATATATGTAACCACCACTCTTAGAAGGATTTAAATGCTAATAATAACTTTGGTAAAGTACACGTTTCTATTGATTATCATAGTCTTAGTATAGAGTCCCTCAAAACCAGGACAAGTTCTTTATTTAGGCTGTGACCTGAGGAAAGGCAGTTTGGGAATAGGGAAGTCACATGGAAGCCACTAAAATATGTGTTCATGAGTAGGTTACAACTTTGGGCAACTTGGATGAAGGATATAGATCCTATGGAGACTCTTTTTGAGATGGTGTGGAGACTGCCTCAAAATCATCACTCTGAGAAATGAGGAATCTGTTATATTTACCCACACACTCAGCACTTATTAGTTGGGAGGCCCTTATTAATTGGGAGGCAAAGCACCACCACATAGCCAGAGAATTATCTAAGCAGAAGAATGCAGAGAGCTGTCAGCACATATGGGAACGTTATGCAAGCTAAGTCCGTTTACACCTTGCTCTTTACCGTCCCACTTATTCTCCAACTAAATGCCCTCTGTCCTGTCATGGTTTCTTCAAGTGGTTGCCTGGCCATAATGTCTACTTAAAAAGGAAAGCAGCACTTCTCTTGTTCCAGAAGTCTTGCCAGACCAGGTTACCCAGATCTTCATTGAGTAGGGTTCTGAGTTCTTGGTTATCTTCCCCTCTCACTCTGTAGTTGCTGCAATTTTCAGTTTTACTCTGTATGGAAGCACAAAAAGGCAACTCAGTTGATGCTCTGAGTTCCAGACATACTCTTCCCTGCCAACATCATCTGTTAGCAACCAAACTTCTCCATGATATTCGGGGTTGATTTCCCCCACAAATATAGCAAATGCCTTCTTTTCCTGCTGGTGCACTAGCAAGACGAACCAAAACGACCAAGCAGCATTATAGAATAGGGTGAGTACAACCCTTCTGTGTCTACGGGTAGAAACGTCCCACCTTCTGGATACAGTTCCTCGAATTCTGTTTAGTCTATACCATTAGAAATACTGAAACATAAAATTATAAGCGTGTCATAGGAACTAATTATGACAAGGGTCATACTTCATTTTTTTGGACCCATTGCTGTAAAGATTTTGAAGAAATGGTACTGTATATTGACAATGTTTAAACTTATATGCTGAAATTTTGAGTGCTAGTGTCCTAATCTGACAAGATGTCATCTCCAAGATGATATTATTATTTGAGCCCACAAGAGACCATTTCAGAATTCTGTCAGTCTGCAATTTCCAAGTGATGCATTATATGGTAGGACCAGTGAATCCCGTGATCAAGGGTTAATTTTCAGATCTCAAACTGCATCTTTGGATCTTAGGTGAAATTACATAAGATCGCATGTTCTTATATCAGACATTTGTATATAATCAGCTAGTGTGCTCATAGAGGCTGTGTGAGAAGGTTAACCAAATTCATTATCAGAGCATGAATCAATTTAGCAATTGCTTTTCCCTTCAGCATGGAAGAGCTCCAGTGCAATCAACTTGCTGCTAATAGACTGGTTGGTCTCCTCGAGATTATATAATGAAAGGGACTCGGCATTCATCTCTACTGCTGAAAGGTTGTATTTTCATCAGCAACAGATTATAGATCAACTTTAAACAGAGGTAGGTCACACTGTTGGACTCACGCATTGCTTTCATTTTTGTTACCATGAGCATAATGTCCATGTGCAATTTTGAACACATTGAGATGCTTGAGGTTGGAGACTGGGTATCATCCCCTGGAGAGTCAATCTGTCCTCCTGGTTGTTGAATGCCTCCTCTGCTGTACATGCTCTCTGGTGAACATAACTCTTCCCCAATTTCATCCACATCCTTCTATCAATTTCCGTTTTGGTCCTCCTATCTTGCTCTTTCTAGACACAGAGCATCAATCTGCATGACTCATCAAGTTAATGATCAGACATGCTAATGTCCACTGGAATAATCTGTCCTCATTCTGCCTTGCAAGGTAACCCCTAAATGGGGCTGCAGTCTCGCGGCAGAGCATCATTTGCTCACAACATATTCAGCTGACCCTTCTGTAAATTCGGCCTGGAGTTTATTCTCTTCATTCTTTCATAAAAAGGAACAGCCCATGAGGTTATTTGTGGGAGTTGATGAATATGTATTGGTGCCATAGTGATTTATGACATTGGGAGTCACAGCCACCATTCATGTACACTTGTATATACTTCAGCTTTATACTCTCTTTTCTGTTTCTATTGAAGACGGACTGCTTTTGCATCTTCATGATCTAATGACTTGATGACATTTGTTAAACCCAACTAATGATGATCAATTCCAGGGCAGAGTCACTTGATATCTCACAGATGTGTGATTAGAGTCTACCCAGGACCTGTGGTATAACAGAATTCTTTTTTTTAATTAGCCTAATTTTGAGATAATTTTAGATTCATATGCAGTTGTAAAAAATAATACACAGAGATTCTCTGTACCCTTTTCCCAGTTTCTCACAAAGGTAGCATCTGGCAGATCTTTTGTACAATATCATAACTGAGGTATTACTATTGATGTAATTGACCAGTCTTAACCATGTTTCCCTAGTTTTATTTGTGCTTAGGTGTGTCTATTTAGTTCTATGCCATTTTATCACATGTATATTTTTGTTACACAAGATACAGGACAATTCTATTACCACAAAGATCCCTTGTTTTGCTTTTTTTTTTTTTTACCACATCCATTTCCATCCTTTTCCACTCCACTCTGAATCTTCAGTCCTCAGCCACCACTGATCTGTTCTCCATTTCTATAATTTTGCAATTTCAAGAATGTTATATAAATGCAGTCATATAATACGTAATATTTGGGTTGGATTTTTTTTAACATGGGCAGGCACCAAGATTTTTTTTTTTTAATTTTACACAATTCAATGGTAATTCATCCAAGTTAGTGAGTGAATTAAGAGAGTGTTCATTTTTATTGCAGGGTGGTATTCTATGGTATGTATCTATCAGTAAGGTTGACCAGCTCTGTTGGTGACATCTGGATTATTTCTAGTTTTGTGCTATTAAGCCTGAAGCTATAATGAACATCCAAGTACAATTTTTTGTGTGAATAGAACTATTTTTCTGGGTCAGTTGTCCAAGAGTGTATTTACCACATTGTACGGTAAGCACAGCATTAATTTCAGAAGAAACTGCTTTTCCTTTTTCAGAGTTGCGCTATCATTTTTCATTACCACCAACAAAGTGGGAATGATTTAGTTTCTCTGAGTCCTTGCCTTTAGTGTAGTCACTACTTTATAATTTACCCAGTTTGATATGTGTATAGTCATGCCTAATTGTGATTTAATTTGCATTTTCCTAATAACTAATGAAGCTGAATATCTTTTCATGTGCTTATTGGCTATCTGTATATTCTGTTCAGTGAAATGTCTTTTCCTATCATTTTCCCATTTTCTAGTTGATTATTTTTCTTTTGTACTGTTCTATATATTAGTCTACATATTAGTCCTTTGTAGGATATAATGGTGTTCCAAAATTATATCCCGGTCTGTAGTTTATCTTTTCATCCTCTTAAAGGATCTGCTTTTCAAATGCTGAATAATTTTCTGCTTAAGACAAATGGCTTTACTGAAGAACTCTGGAGCTTTGTGATGCGATTGTCCTATTTTTAGTTTGTCAGAGTATACACATAATATCCGTATTCACTACAGATTCTGCTAGAATATTGGAGTCTAGCTGTAAATAAGGCCTAAAAAAGCAGGGCAGCATGCACTGCAGTGTGATTCTGCTTCAGAGCTCTTGCTCTGGGTTTCATTCAAAACTGGAAATGTTGTACCTTTTCTTAGTGTAAGCAGGTTTCAGGTGGACAAAAAAAGTCTGTATCTTGGAGGGACTTTTCAAACATGGCTCAAATCATTAGACTATTACTGTTATGTAAATTTTCTGAATTTATGTGAAGTTTAATATCTTTTTAGGATTGAGTCATGTCCCCCACAAAAGGCATGTTGAGGTGCTAACCCATGGCCCTGTGGGTATGAGCTCATTTGCAAATAGGACCTTAGAAGATGTTATTAGTTAAGGAGTGCCCAGACTGAATGAGGTGAGCCTTAATCCGCCATGACTGAACTCATTATAGACTAAGGAAATTGGACATGAAGAGAAGCCACAAGGAGCAGCAGGAAGCAGGAAATCCATGAAACTCAGAAAACAAAGGACAGGACATCATTATGTGATGGAAAAGTCAAGGATTGTCAGCAAGCCAGACTGCTACAAACCCAAGAAGGAGCCAAACCTTATAACCACTGAAATCATGAGGCAGTATGTAACTCTTGTTAAGCAAACTCATTGTGTGGGTTGAGCAATGGGTGCTATTTATCATAATAGCCAAGAGACCAAGGCAATATCCTATCTTTTCATGTTCTTTTGTTTTAATAAGGAATACAGAATATTTATTTTGTTCTGTTCACTAGAACTGCTTGATTTTATGTCAATAGTATCATGGAATAACACATTGTTTTTAGAATAGTAAAATAATACAGAATACTTTACCCTATATTGCAACAAAGTTTAAGATAGTTAATATTGCCCTAGGGAAAGAGAGGGAATGTGCATTAAAGCCTGATTTTTATTGGTATGCTCTAGTAGACACTACATCCAACACAACATCTGTGATTGAAAAGAGTTTAGGTAAGCTTAAAGAAGTCCACTGAAATTTGCCATAATCCATTTGATTTTTTTGTAGAGAGCATCGTGTTAATTAAATGAGGACTACCACTCCTGCTTCTTTAAATTTTTGAGAGGGGGTTAATCTACGCCATTCCATTCAGGATGCAGTATTGACTGGGCAGGCATTTTAACTTGTTTTTTTTCTACAAAGACAGATTTTACTTCACAGTTCATAGAATGTTACTTAGAAAAAGCTAAGTATGCTCATCCCACTTTTGGAGCCCAGGATAGAGAAAATGACCTCAGGGTAAATGACTAGACCTATTGGAACTTCTGTATTGCAAACTTGGGCCAAAATTCCATGTTATGTAGATTTGTATGTTTCCACTTCAGTAGGGGAGCCACGATGGCATCAGTGTCCAATTGCTTTCAAAACCTCTGAATAATTCCCTTTTGGGGGCAGTGTGGAAGTTACCCATTGTGTATGTTTGCTCTGGTGTCATAAGGTCTTTCCTCAAAAAAAAAGCCTGTACTTCCATTGGTTTTGGGTCAGAGAATCAGCTCTGATCAGGGAACTGAGCAAGTCATTATGACTTTTTCTTTGTAGTAGCTAACATGAATTTTTGCTCAGTAGCTCTTTTAGTTATAAAAGTCAAGTAGTATACCTTATTAATATTAATTATTAATTAAAATTAATAAGCATATTAATCCAATGACATTACAAAGGATTGCTTTATATTTGTTATTAAATTTTCATAAATGGTATCCATCCATTCAGTATGAATGAAGTAATACATCATAACCTCCTCTGGATGCTAGGAAAACATCAGTGAGCCACATAGACAAAAATCTCGCTTTCATGGAGTTAATATTGAAGAATCCTAAAATAATGGAAATATATAGTATATATAAAAATATAGAGTGGTTAGTACAAGGGAGAAAAGCAAATCAGCAAAAAGGATGGGCTGATGGATTAAATAGTGTTAAGGTGGAAGGATTTGATGAAACACATTCACATCGTGCTTGGATGAGCTGAGGGAGTGATCCTTGAGCATATCTGGAACAAAGAGTGTTCCAGGCAGTGGGGACAGCAAGCAAAATAGCTCTGAAGCTGGAGTATGATCTTCTGGTTGAAAAGCATTAAAGAGGATAGTGTTTTAATATTGGGATGGGCAGTGCAGAGAGTAGAGGAGATAAGGATCAGAGAGGAGATGCAGAGCCATAGCCTCTAAACTATTGCAGATTATTTTAAGGACTTTGGTTTTACGCTGATGAAAATATGGACAAGTGAGATTATTTTATTTAATTATTAGCAATATCTCTAGCATTGTGTTAGAAGAGATTATAGTGCCAAAGTGGGGTGACTATTAAAGCCATCAAAGTAATCCAGGTATGAATCCAGGTGTGAACCATGGAGAGATTAAGAAATCAACAATGCCAACTTGATGACTGTAGGGGCACCGTTTAGGTTGTAATCTATGTTGACTGGACAGTGTTCTCCATGACTCTCATAGAATTATCTTATAGCTTCTCATAGATTTCTTTTATGGCTATAATTTAAGTTCTCAGTGTTTTACTATTGCAAACAATGCCACTCACGTTTATGAGTGGCAATAAACATTTTATGTACTTTTAAACAAGATGTTCTTCTTGGGTCTACATTTTTATATATTTCATATCATCATGGTAAGTATACCTTCAATTTTCTAGATACTGTAAAATTGCTCTTCAACATGGTTGTAATTATTTATATTCCAACTAGGGGAGTATGAGACAGAGTTTATAACATGAAAAAATTGGTGTTTTAACACTTAGATGGTATCTTATTATTGCTTTCATCTGCATTTCCTTAAATAGTAGTTAATTTGAACAACTCTGGATGCATTTATGTTCTCTTATTAGAAACATCAGCTTATAGATTAATCCTATTTTTAATTTTTATTAATTATACATTTATAATATTTATTAATTACTGGGAACGTTATTTATTTATTACATTCCAGATTTTTTTTTTAGCTCTTTACATTGAAAACCACAGTCCCTGTGGTTTTTCATTTAATTATGCTGTCATTCTGTTGCACAGATTTTTATTATAAGTAATATAAAATATAATGATCTTAGGCTTCTATCCTATTCTAATATTTTACATTTCAATTCACTTCAAATTCATACTGTGTATGGAGTTTTGCAAGTTATAATTTTATCTCATTTCTATTCATATGGAAAGACAACTTTTCATCCTGTTTATAGATTAGGCCACTTTTCGTTACTAAATTAAAACAAAATGCTGTCAAGTTCCCATGGGTATTTGGGTCTGTTTGTGCATGCCTGGTCTCTTCCATCTATTTAGTTAATTATGTTCTTACTTATTAATGTCAATCCCCAATGTTTTAATTGGTTTAATAAAAGGGTTTTGGGCTTGAGGACTTTTCTCTTTTTTCATTATTTTGTCAGGGTTTCAGATGATCTCAGCATCTTACTACTCTTCCTTATATTTCTTTCTCTTTTTATGTTTTTTTTTTTTTTAATCTCTGTCTCTTTTTTTTTCTATCAGTTAGGTACTTTGGGCAAAACAGCAACGAAAATAACATTGGTAACAAGTCAAATTACTTAAAGCAAATAAAAAGACACAAATTTTAAAGAAGGTGGAAAATGATGCTGAAGAACAGAAAGCATATGAGTCCCATTGTGTCTTCTGAAATTGAACATCCTGTCCCAGGTCTGCTTCATATAGTCATGAATGCACCGTATCTCCTTGAAGGCACAGTCCGCATTTCAGATCACATCCTATTCCCTTCCACTCTCTCCACTCAATCCGTAAACCCTTACTCAACAAGTCCCCCACTCCTGGGCCTCTCCCATGGCCAGAACTACTACTTCTATAAGCCTCCTCTTCCCATGCACTCCTCACATGCCTCCTCATGGGGACACGTGGAACAGCCTCCCAACAGACCTGGTCACATTCATTCCTTTTTAGTCCCCCCTGAAACCCACTTTTCACACAGTCTCCAAATTGGCCTCTTAAAAGTGAAGAGTGCCTCATATCACTTTCCAATTTTAAATCTACCTATGTCTTCATATTCTACTTAGATGAACAACTCCACCTCCTGGTGTGTGCATGATCTGGAACTTTTCTTCTCTCCAGGCCTATTCTGTCAGTCTCCATCTTGGACACTTCCAGTCTGGTCAGGGAACATGCTGACCGGCTTCCCCTCAAGCCTGGGCGCTTCCTCTGTCTCTGGCTGGATCACTGCGCCTCTGACCTTGCTGATTCCTTCACAACACCAAGCTACAGTTCAAACACGATCCCCTCATGAAGGCCTTGTCAACCCAATGTAGGCTTCCTGATCTCTCAACTCAATTTCTCTCCATCACATGACCCTACATTATCTTGTTCAATCATTTATCATGACATGAAATAATCCCATTCGTATTCAGATACTCTCTCACCCACCAGAATTCAAACTGTGTAAGAATACGGGTGGACCCGCACTATTCCATTTTTGTCATGAACACTAGTGCCTGGAAAGGATGCTATTACTTAGAAAGCACTCACTAAAGAATTTTTGTGTAAATAAATGAATGAGTGAATATGTGGAGCCTAGATCCTATGCTTCTGTCCTATGCAACTGATCTATTGATTCAACCTTATATTTTTCAGCAAATATTTCCACTAATGTTACCACCAGGACCCAGAGCAAAGGTGAATAATTTTCCTGGGTGTCCCCTCCCTGACCCCCATTCCAACCTCTTCTAAGAGGTGAGAAATTCCTGAGGGTTTTCTGTACTTTCATTTTTCATTCTTCATTGTGTCTTCTGATTAGTGCCAGGGTAAAAAATATTGCCAACCTATGCCAGAAAATTATTTTTCTTATTAGCTGCTTTTTTTTCTTCGAATTTCACAGCATGAATTTTAGTTCCTGCTGATTTGGTTACTTCATTCCTTTCTTTTTTTTTTTTTTTGGCTTTTTTGTGCATTCCAACAGTTATTAGGAGAGAAAAGTTTATAATTTGTTTCATTCTGCCATCTGCTACTAAAATTTCAAAATTTGTTTATGAGCTTAAAAAATTGCAAAACTGAAGATATTTCATTATATTACTCTGTGAGTGTGTGTGTGTTCATAGAGATGGAAATAATCCAGGGAGAATTAATTCAAAATATTAACGCTTTTCCTGACTAATGAATAATGGAATTATCCATTATTTACATTTTTTTGTATGCTATTATATATTTCATTATTTCTAAAATGAACTAGAATTTCTTTAAATATTAGAAAAATATAACAATGTTTTTTAAGTGTCTTAAAAGTTAAAAATCTGCCCAATTTGCTGCTTCAAACTGTTCATAGAAAAAATTGTACAGCTGTAATATTTTAATTCCAGCACTTAACAACAGAAGCATTTCAACAACAATGGAATGCAAAATAATCACTTTAGCCTCTAGAATTGGTAGCAGGTGGTGATGGTTTCACAATTCAGAATACTTAGGAAATGCATATTATTTAAAACATTCATACAGTAGATTTACAAAGTAAATTATCTTTAATTGTGCTTTTAAGATGCATGTTCTATCATCAAATTGTGATAATCAGTATTGTACTGGTCAAGTTTCTAGAAAAGCCATAATTTATAATACTACAGAAGCTGGGAATGTTTTTTGAATCATATTGCAAATACCAGAATAAGATAATGAATGGCAGTACTGAAACAGATGAAAGGCATGTGGCCACATGTTAAGACATTCTGTACCATTATTAATTTACTGCAGAGAAGATGAGATTAGTAGTGGTTACCCTTAAAAATGCTGAATTTGGAATGATTTTATCAAAATCTATAATTTGATACTATTCAACTTACATGCTCCTCTAAGTATACTGAGGTCTGCAATTGTACAAAGAGCTTTATTTAAATTATGGAACATAAAAAAAATTAAAATAAAATGAGTAGAAAATAAATGAGAAAGAAAAATTTAAAAGCATGTATAAAGGGGAAAACAACATACATGAGGAATATTAAAATGCATAAAATAATGTAAAGATTTATATCACATGATTTACTAGAAGTGGTCTAAAAAGAAGAAAAAGATTTTACCTAAAAATTTCAAGAGAGATTGATGAGAAATAATTTGAAACCCTGATTTTTAAATTCTTGATACATAAGATTTTGGTACTTCATATGTTTTAAATTTATTTTTAAAACTTACTTACAAAATTGTAACACAAAATAGTAAAAATGGTGAAATAAACATTAAATATTGATATATTTTAAAGGGTTTATTGAGGTAAAATAAACATGTAATAAATGGCAATATAAAAATACACACTTGATAAAAGTCTGTGTATGTATGTGTATGCTTGGGAAACCATCACCACCAAAAAAAACATGAATGTATACATTACCCCCAAAAGGCTCCTTACTTGTCTTTTATCTTTCCCTTCCCCTGCTTCTCGTCCTTCAACCCCCATTCAAATATTGACACAATTAGAAAAATATACTTTTATGAACTTATTGATATCTTCATGTGATATTGTCTATTGAACTTTCACCCTTTTGTTCTCAATGTGTCTTTTCCAAAGAAACAACTTTTGGCTTCATTCAGTTTATCAATTATATATATATATATATTTTAACATGGGCAGGCACCAGGAATCGAACCCGGGTCCTCAGGCACAGCAGGTAAGCATTCTTACCTGCTGAGCCACCATGGCCTGCCCACAATTATATATTTGTTATTCTTCAATTCACATCTGCTCCTATTTTCACACTGTCCTTCATTTTACTGTTCTTAAAGATTTATTTGCTCTTTCACTTGTTCATTGTTATGGGTTCATATGTTTTATTTTTACAATTTTTCCTCAATTTTACTGAGGAAGGATTTACATTCAATAAAATTTAGATAAACCTGTAGATGAAGCTTTAGCTCAACCTGTTGAGAATTGAGAACATCAAATAAATGGAATCCTCATGCAGTATGCACTCTTATCTCTTTCACTAGGCATAAACTTTTGAAATTTAACTAGTATGTACATTTTTGAGTATATTAGTAGTATATTTTAAATTACTCAGTAGTGTTACATTGTACAGATATGCTCCAAGGTTTTTATTCATACATATTTTAGTCATTTCCAATTTGAGTTTATTATTATTAAAGCTGCTACGAACTTTGAGTGAACATAGGTTTTCATTTCTCTTAAGTATATAGTTGCTGAGTTGTATAATGTGTGTTTAATTTTATAATATAATCACATATTATTTTCTAAACTATCTTTAAAGTTTTGCTTTCAAATGATCAATATGAGAGGATCCTAGAAATTCACAAGAGATAAACTTGGTTTGTTCTCTACTTTTAATTTCAGTCCTTCTAGTGGAAGGGTAGCACTATCTCATTGTACTGTTAGTTTGCATTTCCCTAACGACTGATGGTACTGAGCATATTTTCGTGTGTTTACTTGCTATGTATATACCGTCACTCATGGAGTGTCTGTTAATGAAAAAGTTCTCATTTATTTGGGGGCTGTTTATCTTTTTATGAAGTTATATTACTCCCTTCTATATTTTTATACAAGTCTATTAGTGGATGTTCTAGTTTGCTAGCTGCTGGAATGCAATATACCTGAAATGGGACAGCTTTTTAAAAAGGGAATTTAATAAGTTGCCAGTTTACAGTTCTAAGGCCAAGAAAATGTCCCAATTAAAGCAAGTCTATAAAAATGTTCAAATTAAGGCATCCAGGGTCTATTAGAGTTCTCTAGAGAAACAGAATCAACAGGAAACACCTGCAAATATAAAATTTATAAAAGTATCTCACATAACCATGGGAATGCAGAGTCTAAAATCCACAGTGCAGGCTGTGAAGCTGACGATTTTGATGGAGAGTCTGGATGAATTCCACAGGAGGGGCTCGCCAGCCGAAGCAGGAAGAGCCTGTCTCTTCTGAATCCTCCTTAAAAGGCTTCCAGTGTTTAGATTGAGCATCACTCATTGCAGAAGACACTCCCCTTGGCTGATTACAAGTGAAATCAGCTGTGGATGCAGCTGACATGATCATGATTTAATTCTATGAAATGTCCCCATCACAACAGACAGGCCAGCACTTGCTCAACCAGACAAAGAGGTACCACCACTTGGCCAAGTTGACACATGAACCTGACCGTCACACAGGGAAAAATACCTCAGCTCAAGAAGGGTTTCTCTCTCAATTGGAAAGACTCATGGCAAACATGGCGACATCTTCTAGCTTCTTCTCCAGGCCTCTTGCTTCATGAAGCTCCCCCAGAGGCATTGTACTTCATGTCCAAATGTCGCTGGCTGGTGGACTATGTAATTCTCATGTCTCTGCTGCTCTCATCATTCTCAAGCTTTCCCCAAAAGGATTCTGGTAAAGTAATCAAGACCCACCTGGAATGGGTGGAGTCACATATCCCTCTATTCAAAACTTTTATGGGTAAAAGTTAATACCCACAATTGGATAAATTACATCTCCATGGAGATAACCTAGTCAAATTTCCAACCTATAATTCTGAATAGAGATTAGAAATAACAGTTGCTCCCACAGGATTGATTAGGATTAATACCTGGCTTTTCTAGGGTGCATAATCTTTCCAAACCAGCACAGTGGATATATGTTTTGCTTTGTTTTTTATTTTCTTCCAGGCTTGACTTTTCATATTCTTAATAGTGTTTATGATTTTGAAGAATTATGCTGCTCGTTTTTTATTTTATGCTATTTTCCTTTTAAGCATACAGAGAGTTTATTGAGTACATGTGAAAAGACATGCAGGAATTCTTTCAAGGAAAGAGAGGTGAGAGGCCTCAAAACTGGAGCAATGTGCTTTTATAGATTTTTTTTTGTTCCTTTTGTAATTTGTATTAACTATTTTATTACCCTCCCCTTTTCCTTTATCTGTGAATGCTTGATGGCAGATGACTTACTCAGGTGGGGCTGGATGCCCTCAGGTACTGTTTACTCTGTTTTTCTCAGAAATATTCCACATTGAAGCCTTACCACTATTTGCAAGTTGCCCTTTGCTCAACCACTCACTGCCCTAATCCCTAATTCTAACCCTGCTTCATTTCCCCTAAGAGATTTCTAGCTCCCTTAATCTTAAGGGAACTTGGGCTGATGGTATGTTTTCTGTAGTTATTTCAAGCTGTCAGTGGGTTCCAGGACTTAGTTGTGAGAGCAGAGAAGTCTTTGGCTGTGCTATTGAAGATGGCTAGTTGAGTGTGTGGAATGGGGGGAGCATAGCCTCTGAGGAGGAGAAGATTGTTTTTAAAGGTTTCTAATCTTGAAGAAACAAACTGGATGAGAAATTGTATATACAGTCTGAACAGAAGCAGGAGCAAGATAGAGCTCAGTGTATTTTTTAGAGTTTTTAAGAACACTATTTGTTGGAGACTCAGCATACTGTGGCAGTTTGGAATATGTGACTGAAATTTTCATAAGAAAACTTATAGCATGAATATATATATATATTTATTATTATTATTATTATTATTATTATTTTGCATGTGCAGGCTCTGCGAATTGAACCTGGGGCTCTGGCATGGCAGGTAAGAACTCTGCCACTGAGCCACCATTGCCCAACCTAGAATGACTTTTTGACTCTAGTTGAAATTCCTTAGTCACTGACATTTTTTTTTTTGACCAACTAATTCTATGATGCAAAGGCAAGGCTCCTCTTTGGGAGTCATATCTCATGTTGCTAAGGAGTTACACCCATGTAACTCCTTACATGGAGTTACATGGGTGTAACAAAGGAGTTATGTCCCACGTAGGGGAGAAGGTAGTGAATTTATTTGCAAAGTTTGGCTTATATAGAAAGAACGCATCTGAGCAAAAAAGAAGTTCATGGGGGAGACACTTAGGCATTAATTATGAGTGGGCTTAGATTTGCTGTTATAGAAATAAATTTTGTAAGGTTAACCCTCAAGATTAAGGGCCTATCAAGACACAGACTTGCATGAAGATGTAGGAGAGGATAACAGTGAGCCAAGCTAGAAGAAAAAGCTAAAGCACATGCCAAATCTCATGGTCAATAGCTATGACTTGCCAATCTAGATCATTGGAGAGAAGAAGTGTCTTCTGGTTGGTTCACCAAAATATGTTGTTGAATTCAGCATTCTAGGTTCTTGGCAATGGTATAAGAAATACTTCTTTTTGTTAGTTAATAAAGGAATTGCATTGGATGTCTTTTAAAATCTGAATTTAGTTTATATTCTTGGAATAAATTTTGCTTTGTCATAATGATCACGCTCATATATATCATTGAAATTCTATTTATAAAATTCTAATATAAATCTAGGAATTCTAATATAAAAATCTATGAATTCTAACATAAGAATTTTTAAGTGTTTTTTTAATCCATACTCATGAGGCATACTGATCTTAATTTCATTTTTCTCTACTAACATTTAAATAATATATTTATGATTTATTTAACTTCAATTACCTGTTTTCCAAAATGACAAACAATTGTTATTTGTATATTTTAAATCAATAAATTATGTTGATGGATCATAATGTCAATAATAATTTCATGTCCTTACTTATTTACCCTTGCTTATAATTAATTTACTCAGTTTATGTAATTCTGAATTTATCACTGGTTATGGAATAAATTGGTTATGGGTAAGACAGGAACTTACTTTCTAGCAACACTTTGAATCTATATGTGTAATGACATTATATTAAGCTTCCATAGTTTTTATTGAGCAGTAAGGAGGTCAATTTTGGCAACTTTGAAAGTATTCTGCTTTGAACTCTGCTTTCAAGGTTTTTAATTCTGGGTGTAAATGAAGTGTTTATTTATCTTAGGGTTTCTTGAATGTGTGAATTGAAACTTTTTGTTGGTTTTAAATAATATATCAGCTTTTTTCTCTTCAAGGTTGTTTCTGGACATTTTTAAACTTTACTTTTTGAGAATTCCAGTCACATATTTGATTGGCTTTATCATATTGTATGTTTATAGAACTTTACCTTCTTTTGGGTTTTCATCATTTTGTCCCTTTATGCTTCTTTCGTGATATATTTCCTCTGATATATCTTCCAGATCACTAATATTCCCTTCAACTGTGTCTTCACTGCTGTGAAATCCCAATAATGAGTATTTAGTTGCATTTATTGTCTTATACATGTTCTTGGATTTCATTTGGATTTTTACATATTTCAATTTTATGCAAAATTTTTAACTATTGTAATTAATTCCTTTGAAAATATGAAGCATACCTATTTAAATTCAGATCTGATAATTTGGTGTTTTATCCCTTGTGGGTCTGTTTTAATCATCTCATGTATCATGAACTAATTCACATTGTGCTTATTTCATATGTGCCATATGTTTTGTTAAGTGGTGGTATTGTATATGAAAATTATAAAATGAATGTAAAGTCTTGATCAGGCTTGATCCTTCAGAAAGCATTTTAATCTTACTGGATAGCCAGTGTTTTCAACAGTTTCATTTTTCCCCAACTCATTTACAGGGAATGAAATGATTAAAAGCTGGACTTCAATTCATATGATATGGAATATTATTTCTTTCTGGTTCACCCCAATCTTGGCTTTGCTTTAAGGGTATCCAACCCATAATATGATGGCTTATTACACACACACACATCTTTTTCAGAGCCTTGATTCCATATTTTTCTCTCTATTCTCATTAATCTGTCAAAAACACTGCTTAGTTCTCAGTTTTCCATTTGCCTTTTCTGAGACGTATTGAAAATAATTATGTGATAACAAAAGAGAAATGTTTTTATATAGCTTGGCCCTCTTAAAATTATTTCTTTTCTTAAAATCATAATAAAAATAAATCTCAAATTAGTCAAGAATAAAACATTATATTTCTGTAAATTACAGTTTAAAAATCTTTAAATTATTCATAGTATTTCTTCATGATTTTATCTAAATACCTGTAATTTTCATTACATGTCATGTGTCCTGTGTGCATTTTCCATATAATAATGAAACTGCATTAATAATATTAATTAAATTAAAATTAATTGAATCAATAATATTTAATTATATTAAATTGATTGATTTGATTAATATTAAATTAATTAGTATTTCACCAACGTGAGATAATATCTTTCTGTTTGATTAAAAAAGGCTATACTTTTGTGCTGGTTTGAAAGGATATATGTACCCTAGAAAAGCCATGTTTTAATCCTAATCCCATTTTGTAAAGGCAGCATTTCTTCTAATCCCTATTC
>PVIY010036873.1:0-18858 GCA_004026745.1 Myrmecophaga tridactyla
GCTGCTCCCCTTCTTCCCCCGTCCACCCACCAGTCCCTCCCCACACTCATCCTGTCCCTGGACCCTCAGCAGATATGCAGTTGGCCAAGCCCAGCACTCCCCACTCCCCTCAGAAGCATTCCAGCTCCCCGGCCTCAGTGGCCATTGGGAAACCCAGGACAGCCCCTGCAGTGGACCTGGGCCATGCCCGCTTGTCCAGGCTCTCCACCAGAGCCTCCGGCAAAGGACACCTGGAGACCCCAGCACCTTGGTCAGTGCAGGCCTGGTCTCCGCCTGTGTGGGACATTCTGTTGCATATTAGCTGGGAGGGAGGGGAGCCATTCTGGGGCAGCCCCCTTAAAGGAAGTGAGGCAGTGGGCACCCCAGCATCCCACAACCTGCCTTCTTTTGTAGAAAGACCTTAAACAGACCTCCTCAGGGGATGATGGCTGGTGTCGCTGCCTTACCTCTCCTAGGTGGACACGACTGGTCCCAGGGAAAAGCAGCAGTTACCCTGGACCAGGAGCGAAGGAGGCCAGGGCAGACCCCACGCGGTGAGGATCCCTTTGATAGGCAGGCGGGCAGGGCAGTCCTGAGAAGTCCAGAGAAGAAAAGGTGCACCAAGGACACGAAAGGAAGAAGGAGGCAGGGCTAATGAAGTGGTCCAAGGCTGATGCTAGTTGGGCACGGGGCAAGACCAGGAGCTGGGCTGGTGCAGACAGAAGTGGGGAACTGGGTTCCAGGGAGAGGAAGACAGGCCAGGCCAGGGTGTAGAAGGTAGCTGTGTGGAGATCCAGCACCCTGGGTAGGACGTCCTGCTAAAAACCAGCAGTAGAGCATAAGTGCAAACAAAGTAAGGATATGAACTGTGTGCATGTGAACTAAAGTGTGAGTGCAAACTCAAGTGTGAGTGTGAACTCAAGTGTGTGTGTGTCAACTCAAGTGTGCATGTGAACTCGAGTGTGAAGTGAACTAAAGAGTAACCACACCCCGAGATGAGGGCAGGGGCCCGCATGGCCACGGGGCTATAAAGGACCAGTGTTGAACGTGACAACAAGTGGCACTTCATGAATTGAGCAAGACTGAGGATCTGGGGCAGCCAAGAGCAGGACAGCAATTGGAACCCCTCCTAATAAGGAGTATGGAGTTTCCAGCCTTATCGTTGGCAAAACAAAGGTGATGAGCACACATTGGCACCCCAGCTTGAGGCCCAGGAACGTTTCCTGTGCTCCTTCTTCTCCGCTTTTGAAACCCAGTCTCGAGAATCATCCTGATAACTCACACAGCCAGGTGCCAAAACTGGAAATGAATTAAATGCTGTTTCCTCCAAGGAAATTTGATGAGTCGCACACAGAATACCAAAGGAGACTAGGACCTCTCATGGCGGAGCAGCATCAAGGCCAGAGTGGAGCAGGAGAAAAGGGGCTCCCACCCAGCTCACAGAGTGCTTTCAGGCGTTCAGGTCCTGTCTGCAGAGGCTTCCCAGCCTCCCAGACAGAAAATTGGGGCCTCCCAAAAGCCAGGGTGGTACACATTCCTAGATCACCATCCTTCTTTCCTTCCCCCAGGATAAGCACCGAGTACCCCCTCTCCTGGGCTGCCGTTTATCCATCAACAGAACGGAAAGAATAATATCAATCACACTAGGGTATTATTTAGACTTATTTATTAACACTGGCGATATACCCAGAGCCCTCGAGATTAAAGCAATGCATCACCAGGAACGATTGCAGCATCCCGTCTCCATGGAGATGGTTCCATTCTCCGGGCTCCTCCGTGGAGCCTCCCAGCAGCGTCCCTCTCAGAGCGTCTGGGCAGCGGCGCCACACCCACCAAGACGTGAGCGCCAACACTAACGACAGCGATAATTAAATTACCCAGGGAGGAGGCCCATGAAATATGGATGGGAGAGAAATGGGTTTGATTCATTTAGGCAAATGGGCATGTTTTCCCATTAGAAATGGCTCCCCAGAGCCTGGGACTGGCAGGCATCTTTTTGAGCAGGGATGGGGCAGCCCCAAGATCCAGAAACAGCATCCCTTAGAGTTACAGCCGCTGCCTGGGACCCAGAACTGGGGAGGCATGTGTGGGGGCAGTGGAGGCCTCCCTAACTCTGGAAGGACCCTGGGCCCAGCCTGCAACCATCAGCGGCTGGGAATTTACTTCGTTTCGGGGGCACAGTTATATCTTGCGGACCTGGGAGTGACATGATCTCCCCAGGATTGTTGAAATGATTAAAGGAGATCCAGGAAAGAGGTACCTGCTTCCCGCAGCAGTGACCCCTGAAGTGACAGATCCCCACCCCTTTGTGCCAAGGGGATGCCAAGTTTCAGACTAGGTCAGGCAAGTTCTCTATGTGATACGGTTCAGCAGGAGCAATCCATGGCTGCACACACTGGGCCCACGACCCAGAGAGACCCAAGCTCTGGTGTCTCCCAACTCCCACCTCCGGCCAGTCCCAGGCCTCCCCTTCCTTCCGCAGCCATGCCCACCCCATGAGGCCCTGACTCTGTGCCAGCCCAAGCACCTCTGGCAGACCTGGTTCTCAAACTCACCTCCCGTCCAAGATGGGGCTGGAGCCTGGGCCACACTTTCTTATTCCAGAAGCTTGTGTCCTTGCCCCTGTTCAGAGCTGCGTCCTCCCTGGGCCCAAGGGCAGACCTAGGGCACCAGGGAGCTCCAGCCTGGAGCCTGGCATGCAGCTGGCACTTTGTGAGCTCATTGCCACCTGAGGACCCTGGAAGGGCAGCCCCGAGACCCCCACCTCCGGGAACAGCTCGGTCAGACCCTCCGAGCCAGGCACAGGCCCCTCCCAGAGACGCAGCCATACCTGAGCTCTTCTGCCAGCTCACCTGGGCAGTAGCTGGATGGGCCCAGCCTGCAGGCCTCTTTTTCTTGACCCTAGGCTCTTCTCAAAGTCTCCTCCCTCCAAAGGGGCCTCAGGAAAGGTTTGGTACCTGCCAGTCACAGCTCAGTGTGAATTTAACTCCCTTCAGTAATGACAAGAACAAGCAGCTTCCAGTGAAGTGGGTGGATGTGAAGCTGCTCTCCTGAGCCCCCAGGGGTTCCCCAAGGTGGGTACTGCTCTCCCCCATGTCCCAGGTGAAGAAGCAGGTGTCAGGGAGCACAGCCTCAGAGAGAGCCGGTGAGGGTGGGGCTCAGCCTGCTCAGTCCCCTCACCCCAGGGACTCAGTACTCTCAGCCGTGGGGGGGGGGGGGGATGCAGAGGGGGCCCGACATTGCACTCCTCAGCTGCCCAGCCCAGGTGACACCCATTCGCAATTTCACCATCACGCTCCCCCAAGCCCTCTTCCACCCAGTAGTCTGTGCACCGCTGGCTCTACTTAATGACCCAGAAAACAGCTGGAGGATGAGGGCAGGGGAGGGCAGTGTGCCCCCAAAGTCCCCCAGATAGTAAGGCACCCTCTGACATGCACAGCAGGAGGCCATGGCCATCCACTCATGGGGTCCTGGGGGGCCTAGGAAGGGGCTCTCTTAGCAGACCCAACAGGACATTCACTGAGCCCCCCCCCTCAGGCCCTGGGGCCCCCCATCTGAGCTGGGTTCATCTTGGAGGGCTACAAACTCCTTTCACACTCAGACCCATGCCCCCTGTAGGCCTGGAGCTCCTGAGGGGCAGGCAGAGCCAGAGGCTGCCACCACTTCGATTCCAAAGCTGGCCCCTCTCTCTCACCCCTTCAGGGGGGCTGCCTTCCACTGAGGCACTGGGCCCTCGGTTCTAGGGCTGCAGGTTATAAAGTAGAGATGCTCTTGCCCCTGCACTGCCAATTCATCACAGGTAATCCAGTCACTCAACAGATTTCTCCCCACCACTGCTCGGGCACAGAAGTGACTAAGGGGCAATGAAAGGGATCAAAACCCCACCCTCACAAAGCTTACATCCTAGGCAGGGACAGAAAATCAGCAGATGCATGTCAAATGGCGATAGCACTGTGGAAATGGTAAAGCAGGAAGGGGGAGGGAAGCAGGGACAGGGAACCCGGGGAGGCTTTGCTGAGAAGATGGTACCCAGGAAAATGTCTAAGGTATGATAAAGAGCAACTGCAGGCTGCCAGGAGGCAGAGAGCTCCAGGTGCAGAGGCAGCATGTGCCAAGGCCCTGGGGAGCCGCTGCCCTGTGTGTCTGCCTTTGCTGAGCTCCCGCTCCCAGTGGGGGGACCACCCCTGTGTCAGGGGCCTTGCACTGATAGCACCACAAGAGCCCACAACAACCAGATGAGGGGCTAGCCCCTTTATATTGTAGAGGAAACTGAGTCTCAGTGATCTTAGGTGCCTTTGCAGAGGTCACACTCTAGTGAGGGGTGAGCTGTGACTTGACCGCAGGTCAGCCGGGCTCCAAGCCTGTGTTCTGGCCATATGACCCCCAGCCTCAAAGCTGAGTCACCACGGACTTGCCCCAAAGGAATGAATGAGTGGATGAATGAATGAAGGAAGGAATGCACATTTGCACACAAAGATACACACCCCACATGACAATATCCTGTGTTAGTCAGGGAAGCAGCTGCCCCAGCAGTCAGCTGAACTGGAAACCATCATGGGGGCTTGTCTTCCAGGCAGGTTTGCCAGTGCTAAGGGCCCTGGCTGCTGAGCCCACTGTCCACTGAAGGCCAAGTCCAAGGGGGCGCCTCTGCCACCTCCAGCGATGGACAGTGAGACAGTGACCCCCCAGCCTCTTTGCACCTCAGGCTGCCCAGCAAGGGCCACTCCACATCCATCCCCATCCTTGTCTCCAAAAACACTTTCAACCTTACCTGAAAGGTGGCAGCAAGGAAAAGTGTGGGATCCCTGGGCTGCCTGTCCATTGCCCAACCCCCTCCGGCTTTAACACTCCCAGAGGGTGTGGCCACAGCAGGTTTCCACCAGCTTCTGTGAGGAGCTGGGTCTGGTGTCCCCTCTACCTAGAATGCTCCCTCACACCCATGTGCACCACCCATTCCCACATCTCCAAGTCTCTGCTCAAGCACTGCCTCCCCCAGGCAGCCCTCCCTGATCCCCAGGCCCCAACAATCCCTGCCTTGGGGACCCTGGGCCTCCCCCAGCACAGCCCTGCTTGCTGTGCCCACACTACCCAACTTGGCCCTGGTCACAGGACAGCCCCTGGACAGTGCGTCTTGCTGCCTTCTCCCAGAAAGCCACCACTGGGGCCCTCAGACAGAAGGTTTCTCTCTCTGAAAGGACCACAAGTCCATTTCCCCTACAGTGAGGGAGTGGGACTGTCAGGGGCTGGGGGCTGTCAGCGGCTGGGGAGAGCACATTATGGATGATTGCTCTCGCATCCATTGCTAACAGGAGGAGATCAATAAGCACTTCCTGGCATCCTGTGCTCCCCTCGCCTGACCTCTCCTCCAGGCCCCAACTGTGCCCCGGCCTTCCCAGAAGGGCGGTCCTTTCTCAGAAACACAGGCAGAGCCTCAGGGAAGGCGGATTTCTTTTCAGGGGCCTGAGCTGAATCAAGGGACTTGCAGCCCCAGCGGGGGAAGGGCTGAGGGAGGGGGGAGGGTCACCACGAGGGTGGTCGGCCCTGGAGGAGACTCCCAGACCCCTGCAAATGTCACCCCCCACCCTCGGCCATCCTGGGAGCCCCCAACCAATCTGCAGATGCTGGGCCATGCCAGGCGTCCCCACACATCATCACTGGGGTCTGCACAGCCCAGGACTTGGGCTGATCCCCAAACATCCAGCGCTCAAATGTGGGAGAATCCGGATTCCAACCTGACCTTCTGCCTAGGCTCTAGGCACTGGTCCTTGGGCAGACTACCAAGCACCACCGGTTCTGTCACCTCGATGTGGGTTAACCTCATGCCCTCACCTCCAAAACGGATGCCAGGAGTTCTGTTCACGGGGCCACCTGCCCGCCCCAGAACGAGGCCATCTGTAGCCATTCCCTCTGCCGGGCCTCAATGGGTCTGCTTCCCACCGCTCCCTTGCTTTGAGAGGCTCTCCCTCCACTCGGACCTCGGGTCTATCTGTGGTATTCAGAGAGGGTAACGGCCTTGGTGCAATGTCCCCGGCCTCCCTGGTCCCCACAGCTGTATGCAGCTCACACCCTCTGCATGGCCTCAGGCTAACTTTAAAAACTTGAGTGTTCCCTGAGAACATTGTCTCTGCCCAAAGCCAGGCGGCTCCCGTCCTGCTGCAGAAGCATTTCTGCCAACTGCTGTCTGCAGCAGCATGACTCAGCAGCAGAGGCCACGCAGCTTGTGCCGCCCAAGCCCCCTCTTCCCTCTCTGGGCCTCAGGCCCCTCTGCAGAAGGAAGGGGTGCAGACAGCGACCAGGCCTCAGCTCAGCACATCCCCTTCCTTCTTGACACTAGGTGCTTTATGCCAACATGTCTGGGTGAGAGAGGCTTGCCTGGGTGGCGAGACCCAATGACCCCGCATTCCAGGAGAGACAACAGGGATGACCCTGTGTTGCAGGGACAGACAACAGCTATGACCCCACATTCCAGGGACAGATGACAGCTACGACCCCACATTCCAGATGGATGATGACCCTGCATTCCAGGACAGACAGAAGGGACGACCGCACATTCCAGGACAGATGGCAGAGACAGTTTCCTGCTCACACTGCAGCCCAAGGCAACCTGGCTTTTCTCCAGACCCCCTTGCTCCAAAACACAGGCTGGAGCTTCAGACATCTTTGGGAATTTTACTGGTTACTCGAATGGCAAATGAGGACGCTACGAGAACTCACGGTGGGCAAACACCCTGCCAAGGTGTCATCACCTCCTCACTGTCCAGCCACAGTCACTCAGCCCCACAACCCCGAGGAAACCATGGCATGCCTCCTACCATTACCCCCATCATGTGCCTCCTACCATGTACCCCTACACACACCCCACCACATACCACCTACCCTGCACCCCCTATAGGTACCCCCCACCCTGTGTCCCCCATCACAAATCCCCAACACATGCCTGTCAGGCAGAATCTCGGGCATACTTGCCACAGCTACCAACAAGCACACAGACCCTCCTCAAATCCACCACCCTGGATTCTCCCCATGGCAGGGCCCATTTCACACGGCAGGGTCTGGGGTCCGCCTGGCAATGAACAACAGAGGAGGTGATGCATCCAGGCCAGCTTTCTGGGAGTGTGAGGGCCTTGGACTGAGCCTCTCAGCGGGGAGGGGAAGGGTGTCAGCACCGAGTGTCCCTACCAGGGCGTTTCCAGCTGCCAGGGCCCCAGGTGCTCTTTGGCATGTGGCAACATCGCCCAGTCGCTGCCCGCCTCTTCCCAGGGCTGATGTTTCCCTGTGGGTCCTGCAGGGGAAGCCCAGCTTCTGGGAGTACCTCTGCAGAGAGCAGCCTGCTGTGGCCACCCCTTCCAGGCCCAGCTACCCATGTCTGATGGCCAGTCATTGTGGGTGTGTAAAAGCCAGCTAAGAGTGCTCTGTGCCGCCCGTGCTCCCCTGCAGCTCCTCAGCTTCCCTACCCACTCCCCCTTACTGCCTCCCTCCACAGGTACTGGGCCCTCCAGCGTTCCTTGAAAGCCACCCGGCCAGGACCCTCTCAGGGATCCCTCAGGGAAGCTACCGAGGGCCTGCCCACCCACCTCCATGCTCCCACCCTTGCCCTCAGCCTACTACCTCTTTCGCTCAACCTGGACAGCTTGCTCCATCATGGGGTTCGTGAGGCTCAGGGTCTCCGGCCCCTGCCCCTACCCCTTACAGGGCCTCCCCACAACCCCAGGCTCTCCCCCTCCTGCAGCCTCTGCCCGCCCCTTCTCTCACAGTCTGCCAAAGGCCTGCAGGTAGCTGAGCCACTGTGCTGGGCCTGTTCCGCCCCCCACCATGGCCCACCTCCCAGGAGCATCCTCTGTGCACCCCGACGATGTGGCAGCGGGCAGCGGATTTGAGGGGTCGGGTATTAAGTCACTTTGATTTAGAATAGAGAGAGCTGCCCCACCTGGGTTCTTCTCATCCATCAGCCACAGAAGTGAGGAGCCAGCATTCCCAGCCACCCCACATCACCCTGTCTGGCATTAAATCACAAACAGCATTAGCACCACAGATGGAGTAAACACTCACCAGGTGGACAAAGTGTGGTGCCGGGAGGTTCCGGGGGCACCACGGCAGAGCCGGACAAAGTCACGCTTGGGAATGGTGTGAGTGTCCCCCTCGCTGCGACCGTGGGGGGAAGCAGTGGAGGCAGCTGGACAGGGAACACCAAGCAACACCCCCACAGAGCAGTGGACGCCCCGCGGTGTGGCCGGGGCCAGTCTGTGTGCCGAGAATGAGTGAGCCCACATTGCCTCGTGCACCAAGGCAGGCCTGGCCTGACAGGCGGAGGACTTGCCGATTCCAGACAGCCTCTGGGCGGTCGTAAATCTTCAGACTGCTGTGGGCTCTAAAATTATACATTGATTTTCAAGCCAAGGCTAACTTTAGTTACCCGGACGCTGCTAACAGGGGAAAAATAAGTCATCATCGTTAGAACTGAATCCAAAGGAATCAGCTGGGCCAGCATCTCCTTGGCATGGTTTGTCTGTTGTTTTTAATTGGCACATTTTGCTGACAAAGTTCTTTTCTCATTGAAGCACCATGGCAGATCTGTTACCGAAGCAGGACACATCACCACTTGGGAAATATTACAGGCACTGATGATCCTGCTTATCCACTAATGCTCTGCAAACCACCCCAAGAGCCACGGCTTAAAATGATACCGCACCACCACACCTCACTGCGTCCTGGGCAGGACACGGACAGGGCATTGGCCGGGGCTCTCTGGAGAGTCCACGAAGTTCCTGCCCACAGGCCTGGCACCTCCGAGTGGGGCAGCCGGGCCCTAGACCCTCTCCCTGTGACCCCAGGGACTCTGCACATTGTCTCTACAGCTGGGCAGTCGGGTCCCGAGAGCGAGTGGCCCAGGAGGTGGAAGCCATCCTGGACCTGACTCAGTGCCCTCACCCACATCCTGGAGGCCAGAGTAGCCAGAGACCACCCAAGTTCAAGGGAAAGGGTCATGAAGGAGGCTGGTAGGGAAAGGAGAGGACGGTGAGCCCACTTGAGCTACTCAGGGTGAACGTCACGTGGCCCAGCCAGGGTCCACGATGCTGCGCCCCCAGCCCCACCCCCAGGGACAGGCTGTCCTCATGCCGCTGCTCCACCCACAATATTGACCTGAGTGCCTAGATTCCCTTCTCACAGCTCTCCCTGCAGCCAAGTGGCAGGGAAGCAAGCTCCTCCCCAGGGGCATCACACCTGGCTGCTAAAGGGAGCCTGCCCAAGCAGGAAGGGCAAGGGACTGCCTGCCCCACACTCGTGGTTAGAAACATGCTCCCAACTAGCCCACTCTTCATCAGCCCACTGCCCCACCACCCAACACCCAACATCCAACACCCTAACTCCACCATCCCACCACCCCACCATCCACCACCCACCGTCCGCCATCCCACAATCCACCACCCACCATCCCACCACTAAGCCTCCCATCACCCCACCATCCACCAACTCACCCAACCCCAACACCCCAATGCCTCACCCACCACCTAACAACATCACCATTCACCTCCCTAACACCCCACAATCCACCACACCACCACCCACACACCATCCCACCATGCACCACACACCTCCCACTTCCCACCACCCCACAGCCCATGGCCCACAGCCCATGAGAGTCCTGGGACCTGGCCCCCAGAGATGGGAAAATATGATTCTGGTTTTTGTGGGTGGGGAGCAAAGGAGTCAACAGCCTGGGAATAATCGTGTCCTTGACCCTGGACAGGCAGATTCCTGCTCCATATGGGATGGAGGCATCCAGCTGGCAAAGCAGCCCTGAACTCTGAGAGAAACTGGCACAGCTCTCGTTTACATACACACAGCTCTCATTTACACATGCACATCCTCCCACATATGCACACACGTACGCTCTCTCAGAGGTACACATTCACCCACACATGCATACACAGTCATAGAAAAACTCACATATTCACATTCACACACTCATATTCTCATAGACTCTCATGCACACATATTCACACCCTCACACTCTCATATACACACTCACACACGATACTCAAACTCTCATATATGAACATACACGTATTCACACTCTCACATTCTCATATACACACTCACACACTCATATACACACATACATATTCACAGCCTCACACTCATATACACACACGTCTTCACATGCACACACACTCAGAGGCACACACTCACCTACACATACTCACATAGACTCATACACACACTCACATGCCCTCACACATTCACACTCACACATTCAGTTACATGCACTCACATCCACACACACTCATATAACACACACACGCATCAGTCACACTCACACACACATAGGCACACATAATCACTTCCACGTGCTCTCATACATATACCCCAAACCATGTAAATACAGAGCTGAGGACAGAACAGGGAGGATGTGTGAGGAGGGCTGGTTTCTTGAAGAACTGTTAACTGAAAATTACCTTCAGCCAGGCCTGTGCTGGGCTCTGGGAAGAAACAGAGACCAAAGCAGGGCAGTGGGGAGGGTGGGGGTGGGCCACCAGGCATCGACAACCCCTCTCTCCTTTTCAGGCTGTCCCTTAACAGGCCATGGTTGGACATGAATGGATACACACAGGCCACACCCTCCATCCAGGGCCTCATTTAGCCCCTACAGACTCATCCAATCATTAGTTCTCAACACCTAGAAATCAGGAAACAACAAATGAAGTCTAGCTTTCTGACTTCTCCTGGAAATCAGAAGACCTGGGAACTCATGTGATACCAGTCCCTAGGCCAAGTGATCCCCCATCCATGCCAGCCTGAGTGCCAAGCCCATCCTGATCCCCTCAACCCATCCCACCAGCCTTCCCAACCCACAAGCCGCAAGTGGGAAACCTACATGTTATAATGGTCACCTCCCAGAGACTAGCACCTCAAAGCCTTCCTCCTCTGAGAAGATGGACAGAGCTTCAAGAGGAGGGGAGCCCTGTCCAAAGCCTCCTGGCCATCCAGCTTGGACCATCAGGCAGAGTCAGGGCAGCGGGCACCCAACACACCTCCTGTCTCCGTGGCCTCAGGGAACCAGTAGACACATCCCATCTCAGCGGGCTCAAGGGTGGAAGATTTTATGCCCTGGGTTTGCAAATTCCATCCACATGGGAGCATCCAAGACCTGGAGAGCCTGAGGCAGCAGCTTACCCCCAGAGAAGGAACTGTCCCCAGGACCCCAGATGGCCCTAGATTGTAGGTCTCTGCCTCAAGGCCAAGCAGAGGCTCCCCACTCTCTGCAGTCCAGGGGCCCATTCCCACAGTTGGGGAGACAACCCTGGAAAATCAACCTCCCACCCTGACCCCACCACAGACCCTTCCAGTAGGACCACTTGCTCCACACGGGCTTCATCTCAGCAGCTCCAGTGGGAGTTGAGTCCAAAGGAGCAGACCTGGGAGACTGTTACCTGAATGAGGGGATTTACAAACGCATCCCAGTTTGAACCATGCCTGAAGCTGCTTGTCTGTGAGCCCTATTTCAAAATCAACTGCCCCCTTGACTATGGAGGATACTGGGCCCTGGGACTCGGCATGGAAAGCAGGGAGCAGGCGTTGTCCCACCTTCAGTGCCACAGGGTTGTTGAGCATGGTCCCTCGCTTGCCATGTGTGGCCACCACAGTAACAATGGTACCCACCTCAGCGCCACTACCAGGATGAAATGGAGCCTTGTGCTTGGGAGAACCACAGCTGCTGGCATTACTATTTTCCAGGAAACCTTCATATCCACTCTATCCTCAGTCTTTAGTTCTACCACATGTCCTAATTGGAACCATAGTTGAATCACTGCCACTTGCCAGAAGAATAAAGAGAAAAAGGCAAGCCAAAAAAAATGGTTTGTCTTGGCTTCCTACAGATGGGAACTATTATCAAGCAAATATCTTCCCTTCTGACTCTGAATTTCTCACAGACTGCTGCATCACCTGTCCACACTGGCCTTCATCTCTGCAGCTTTTACACAGCCCAGAGTCTCACAGGAACATCTTTAAAGACCAGTGAAAGTGATGCACTAACGGTGATATTTCAGATGATGCACTACCATGCAAAAGGTAACTTGTGCAGCAAATATTCACAGGGCAGCCACCATGTGTGCAGACAGGACAAATCAAAGCCAAAGCAGACAGGGTCCCTGTCCCGGGCAACTGGGGGCAGGGGGCGTGGCAGAGAGACCTCAAACCCAGCACTGCCTTGGAAGATCTCTGCTAAAGCGAGGCAGAATGGCAGGGCTCCCTTTACCCTAAGACTTTCTAGAAATGAAGACCATCAATCAGCATGTGTCAAGGAGGCACAGCAATGTGTCATGCTACACCTTGGATTATGGAAGGTGATGGGATATGGGCTCCAGCATGCACAGGGCCAGCAGCCAGCTGCTCAGTTAGGCCACGTTCTTATAGAGTGAAGAAGAAGAACACTAGCCATCTGGTCACCAGAGTATGGCACAGGGGTTGCATATAGTAACTGAATCAATGAATGAGCAAATGAAATGAATGTGTTCCCTTGACAAGGGAGGAGAAGAAGGATGTCCCAAAGTTTGGAGGCTGTGTCTTATGCACCACTTCAGGTCTGCTCAGCCTCACTGTGTTCCTGCTCCATGTGGTAAAGAAAAACCTTACACAGGTGTCCAGCCTCACACTGGTGGAGTGACATGCCCAGCCTCTGCCCCTGCCCCCACCACTAATAATATGTAGACTGAAAGTAAAAGGATGAGAAAAAATATACCATGCAAAAATTATTTTAAAAAGCAAGTGTGGTGTGGCTATATAAATATTGCATAAAGTTGACATCAGAAAAAAAAAAAACCTTAGGGACAAAGAGAGATAGTACATAATAATACAATAAAAGGATAAAACTGCCTACCAGGAGGATATAATAGTACTAAATGTGCATACACCAAAGAACAGAATCTCCAAAAACATGAAGTAAAAACCGACAGAGCTGAAAGGAGAAATAGACAAAGCCACAATTATAGTTGTGACTTCAGCAAATCCCTCTCAACAACTGATAGGACTACTGGATTTAAAATCATCAAGGATAGGGTGGTGTGATGGTGGCTTAGTGGCAGAATTCTCACCTGCCAACAGAGACCCAGGTTCAATTCCTGGTGCCTGCCCATGCAAAAAAAAAAAAACCAAAATTATCAAGCATATAGCTGATCTGAACAGCACACTTAACCAACAAGATTGAATTAACACATATAGAATACTCACCACAAAAACAGCAGGGTACACATCTTTTTGAGTATAAATGGAACATTCACCAAAACAGATCATACCCTGGTCCATAAAACAACCTCATAATTTTTAAAAGAATTGAAATCATATAGAGTGCATTCTTTGCTCATAATGGAATCAAACTAGAAATAATTAACAGGCAACAGGAAAATCTCTAAATATGTGGAAATCAAACAATGGAATTTTAAATAATCCATGGGCCAAAGAGGAAATCTCAAAGGAAAATACATAGAACTCAATGGAAATGAAAATACTGCATGTGTGTGCACAGCTAAAGCAGTGCTGTGAGGGAAATTTATAGTACCAAGGCTTATGTTAGAAATTAAGAAATATCTCAAATCTATAACCTAAGTTCTCACCTCAAGAAATTGGAAAAGCAAAAGCAAAAGAAACCCAAAGCAAACAGAAGAAAGGAAATAAAGATAGAAACAGAAATCAATGAAATTGAAAATAAGGAAAACAATAGAAAAAATCAATAAAAGCAAAAGATGCCTCTTCAAAAAAAAATCAATAAACTGATAAACCTGTAGCAAGATTGGCAAAAATGAGAGGAAAAACACAAATCACCAATATCTCTACATTTGGTAGCCATTAAAAGCAAAGTAAAGGAATACTATGAAACACTTTACACTCAGAAGTTTAACAACCTATTAGAAATGGAACAATTCATGGAAAACCATAAATTATTAAAATGCACAAAGATGAAATAGACATTCTAAATAGCCTACCCAAGAAATTGAATTTACAATTAAAATGCTTTAAAAAAAAAACTGCAGGTTCACTGGAAAATTCTACCAAACATTTAAAGAGAATTAACATCAATTTTACACAATCTCTTCCAGAAAACACAATAGATGGGGCTACTTCCCAAACTCATTTTATGAGGCCAGTATTACTCTGATACCAAACCCAGAGAGAAAACTACAATTGAATATCTTTCATGCTCATTAGACACAAAAGTCTTCAAAAACATAAATGAGAAAAAATTCCAACAATCATAAGAAGAATTATACACCATAACCACATTGAATTTATTGCAAGATGCAAGACTTATGCAACATTTAAAGTCTATCTATGTAATCTGTCATATCAATGAGCTAAAGAAGAAAACTCCTACAATCACATCAATTGATGCACAAAAAGCATTTGACAAAATCCACTATCCATTCATATTAAAAAGAAAAATTTCTCAGAAACCTTGGAAGAGAGGGGAACTATTTCAACCTGATAAAAAAAAATCTACAAATATATAACACAAACATTATACCTAATGTTGAAAGACTGAATGTTTTCTCCCAGAGATCAGGAATAGATGTGCACAAGAATATTCAATCACCACTCTTCAGTGCACTGCTGGAATTTTCTAGCCACTGAAATAAGGCAAGAAAAAAATAATAAATGGCATAGAGATCAGAAAAGAAGAAACAAAACTGTTTCTGTCTGTAGATGACATTATTGTCTTAGAAAATTCCAAGAAATGTAAAAAAAGTAGAAAACAAACTGGTAGTTTGGAACTGTATGTAACTCCAGAAAACATGTTCTTAAATCTAATCCATTCAGTGGATGGAAACCTGTTGTAAATAGGATCTTTGATGAAGTTACTTCAGTTAAGGCATGATCCACCTCAATCAGGATGGGTTTTAACCCTCTTACTGGAGTCTTTTATAAATGGAATGGAGGGAGAGAGGGAGAAAGAGAGAGAAAGAGATTGAGAGAGAGTGCCATAGAAGCAAGAAGCTGAAATCAATGAAACCTGGAAGAGAGAGAGTGGCAGACACCACCATAAGCCTTGAGACAGAGGAGCTAAGTATCAGTGGAAGCCAGTCTTGGGGAGAAAGCATTACCTTGATAATGCCTTGATTTGAACATTTTTTTACCCTCAAAACTGTAAGCAAATAAATTCCCACTGTTTAAGCCAACCCATTTCATGGTATTTGCTGGAGAAGCCTAGAAAACTAAGACACAAACAAGCAATTTTTAAAAATCTCCTAAAATAGTGAGTTCAGGAAGGTTACAGGATAAAAGATCAACATGCAAAACTCTATCACATTTGAACAGCGAGTAAAAAAGTATTTGCAAAGTCCCCTTGGGGAATGATGAGAAAGGGGGAAAATTCAACTTCCCCAAGTGGAGAATTCTTGAGATTCTCACAAGCAGTGTGGGCAACCAAAGCAATAGGCTGAGTCCCCAATCTTGGGGTTTGTTCATATGAAACTTAACCTCACAAAAGATAGGTCAAGCCTACTTAAAATTAGGCCTAAGAGTTACCCCCAAGAGAATCTCTTTTGTTGCTCAGATGTGGCCTCTTTCTCCAGCCAACACAACAAGCAAACTCATCGCCTTCCCCATCTACGTGGGACATGACTCCCAGGGGTGTGGCCCTTCCTGGCAATGTGGGACAGAAATCCTAGAATGAGCTGAGACTCAGCTACAAGGGATTGAGAAAACTTTCTTGACCAAAAGGGGGTAGAATGAAATGAGACAAAATAAAGTGTCAATGGCTGAGAGATTCCAAAAAGAGTTGAGAAGTTATCCTGGAGGTTATTCTTATGCATTAAATAGATATCACCTCATTAGTCAAGATGTAATGGAGAGGCTGGAGAGAACTGCCTGAAAATGTAGAGCTGTGTTCCAGTAGCCATGTTTCTTGAAGATGATTGTATAATGATATAGCTTTCACAATGTGACTGTGTGATTGTGAAAACCTTGTGTCTGGTGCTCCTTTTATCTATTTTGTGGACAGATGAGTAAAACATATGGATTAAAAATAAATAAATAATAGAGGGAACAAATGTTATAATAAATTTGGTAGATTGAAATGTTAGTGATCAATGAAAGGAAGGGGTAAGGGGTATGATATGTATGAATTTTTTTCTGTTTTCTTTTTATTTCTTTTTCTGAATTGATGCAAATGTTCTGAGAAATGATCATGATGATGAATGTGCAACTATGTGATGACATTGTGAATTACTGATCATATATGTAGAACGGAATGATCATATGTTAAGAATGTTTGTTGTTATATTTTTTAATTTAAAAATTAATAAAAAAAATAAATAAAACAGAAAAAAAGAAAATAGATGAGATCACATGTCTCCCCCACTGTGAGTGCAGTGTTCCCTGAAACCAAGTAAAATTTTATCTGTTGTAAATTAGAATTTAGTGTTGATTCATTCTATTTAAGTTTTTCATTACCAAAACCCTAGGAAGATCATTTGTTTTAATTCATGCATAAATAAATGTAACCAGAAAAAAAAAAAACTCTATCACATTTCTATACACTGACAATCAAATGCAGAAACCAAAGTTTAAAGCACAACACCATTTACAATTGCTCCAAAGAATATTAAATACTTAGGTATACACTTAGTAAAATATGTACATATTACTTGTCTTACAACTGTTAAATGCTGATGAAAAAATAAAAGAAAACCAAATAGATGGTCAAACATTCCATTTCCATGTATTGAAGCTCAAAATCACAAAGACGTCAATTCTCCCCAAATTAATGCAATTCTTATCAAAATCCCAGCAAGGTTTTCTGTAGACACAGAGAAACTTCTGGAATTTATATGAAAAGACACAGAACCAAGAAGAGCTAAACAATCTTGAAAAAAAAGAAGAAACTGGAAGGGAACGCTCTACCCAGTATTTAGGCTAAATAATCAAGACAGTGTGGTACTGGTGGAGGAATAAACACTTAGATCAGGGGGACAGGATAGAAAACTAAGAAGTAGACCGACACAAATATACCCAAATGATTTTTGACAAAGGTGCAAAACCAATTCAATGGAAGAAGGACCACCTTTTCAACAAATTGTGCATGTTACAAAGAACCACAAAATCTGTTCACAAATACTTGTACACGAATGCTCATAGCAACTTTATTTAGAATAGCCAAAAATGGGAATCAGCCACGTTCTTCTTCAGCAGGTGACTAAACTGCAGTACATCCGTACCATGAAACACTACGCAGCAATCAAAAGGAAGAAAATATTGGTCCAGGCAACAACTTGGGTGATTTCCAGGCACTTATGCTGAGTGGAAAAAAAGCCAGTCCAAAAAGGTATGATTCCATTCATATGACATTTTTGAAATTAAAATATTTTAGAAGTTGAAGATAGGAACAGGATACGGGAGACAGCATGGGATGATGTGGTTATATCACACTAAAAGGACAAACCCCAGTGGTGCTGGAATTGTCCAGTAGCTTGACCGTGGAGGTAGATTCATGAACCTACACAGGTGATAAAATTTGTATGGAACTCAAGACACACAAGTAGAGTAAAACGGGAAATCTGAATAAGATGGGTGGGTTGTTGGGCAGGCCACAGTGGCTCAGCAGGCAGAGTTCTCGCCTGCCATGCCAGAAACATGGGTTTGATTCCCAGTGCCTGCCCATGCAAAAAAAAAAAAAAAAGATGAGTGGGTTGTATCAATGTCAGTAACTTGCTTATGATATTGTTCTACAGTTTTGCAACATAGTATCATTGGAGGATGTTATAAATAGGCAAAGAATACAAGGATTTTTATTATTTCTTGCAACTTCATGTGAATCTACAGTGACGAGATAAATTAAAATAAGAAACAAATTTGAAAAAAAAGAAACAAATTTGGTTGCTCCTGAGCTCTGCCCACGCACCCCCACCGTGACAAGCTGTGGGATGAACAGGCCTTTCCTCGGTTGGTGAAAAGGACACCCACTCTGTGCTGGAGCAGCCATACAGGACTGCCGGGAGATAGACTCATGTGCACACAGGCGCATGTACACATGCACACACACGCCTACACAAGTGTGCTCACACATACATGCTATGCACATGCATGAATGCACAGACACGAGACCTTCAAGCACACAGAAGCCTCCCACCCCTCCACCTGCTCAGGAGAGCAGACTTTGGATCTCACAGGTCTGCATTTGATCTGGACTCTGTCCCCAGCTGCAGTGTACGTCTTGGGGAAGGCGCAGCCATTCTGAACCCCACAGTCTCGACTATCAAATGGGGGAAGAATCCCACGTGGCAGGCTCCTGGTGCAGATCAGAGACGTATTCTATGAGGGTGGGAAACTGGGGGCTGGTTATTCGTTTCATTAATAAAACATCACACCATCCCCATGCAGGAGTGTGCCCTAAAGGAGAGCCTGCGGGGGGCAGGAGAGGAGGTGGGAGAGAGGTATGGTCAGGAGATGTTGGGGGAGCAGTTTTGCCCCTTGGAAAGTGTTTCTCTACTTCCATTTTGTCTTTCCCTTCTCTAAATCTGGAAGAATCCAAGTAGCCCAAGCTGTGCCATCAGTGACCTTCCTGGATGCGTGTACCAGGACATGCACACACCTGTCCTGGACGCATGCATTGGGGCGTGCACACACCTGTCTGGGACGCGTGCATCAGGACATGCACAAACCTGTCTGGACGTGTGCATCAGGAAGTGCACACATCTGTCCGGGACGCGTGCATCGGGACGTGCACACACCTGTCCGGACGTGTGCATCAGGACGTGCACATATCTGTCCGGGACGCGTGCATCAGGACGTGCACACACCTGTCCAGACGTGTGCATCAGGACGTGCACATATCTGTCCGGGACGCGTGCATCAGGACGTGCACACACCTGTCTGGGACACGTG
>PVIY010036874.1:0-25105 GCA_004026745.1 Myrmecophaga tridactyla
GCGGCTTGGGGAACTTACGGTTCTGGAGACTTGCAGTCGGTCTAGCTGCTCAAGACCTGGGCACGCTGTGTGTCTGGTCACTATCGTGGTTCCGGGAGCTGTTCTGTACTGTTTCTGGTTATTTAGTAGTTGTTCTGGAGGACGAACTAAAACGCACACATTGCTAAGCCGCCATCTTGGCCCGCCCCCCTGGTTGACCGACAATCCCTTTTAACAGCTTCCTCTTGCCCTTGTGATACGCAGGAAATCTTAATAAAGGTCATGAGCCCTCCAGCCTCCTGCCCGTGGCTTCCGCAACCACCCTTCTGCTGCAGCCATATTGCACTTCCCTCCAGTTGTGCATCCCCTCACCTGGAAACTATCATTCCTGCAAATTTTAGCAAGTTAGAAGGGCACTCCCTGACCTCCACCACTAGATAAAGTACCCTTGCTCATTTTCCTTAGTCCTCTAATTTCCTATTTAACATCTGGTTTTCCATGAGGGAAGGGTTGTCAGCATGGCCCAAGACCTAACAGAATGCCTGCACATCACAGGTTCACAATAAATTAATGGGAAGAATCAGTTAATGAAGCAATGAACATTATGCCAGGTACTAAGGCTACAAAGACAAAGCAGACACACACCTGCCAAGAGATGTTCACTGCAAACAGGAAGCTGCATAGTGCAGCCCCTTTCTGAGGCAACTGGGAGAGTGAAGGCCTTCTGTGGATGACGTGCACTAATCCTCCTTTCTTAGGCTGACATACTGTAGGAATCTGAAATTGTGTTAAGATAATTCTATTATAATTTGATGGTATTATTGAAAATCTAAAATTACTATTAACAAAAAATACTTTAACATACACAATTAGCCTACTTCATAAAAATGATGTTCTATCATCACCTAATTATACATTAGAATGATCTGATAAATGTTAAAACAATTTAAAGCTTATTCATTGAGCAAAAATACACAACAGGGTTAAGTGATCCAATGCTGGCAAATCTGTGGGGAAATATCTCCATTTAGAAATTGCAGGTGAGACTGCTTCCAGAGAGTAATCTGGAATTATTTATGTGTGAATTCTTCCATTTTGGGGAACATACCCAAAAGAATTAACCCAAATGGGGAAAAGTAAGTTAAACAAAGAGGATTTAGAGAAACACTGTGCATTTTAGCAAAAGATGGAAACACTTCCAGAGGAAAAGTTTCAACAACTGAAATAGAGATAGCCATAAAAAATGATTAGCAAATGGATTATTAATCAATTCAAAGAAATATGTGTTGAGTGTCAAATTTAAAAAGTGGTACACAAAATAGTTTATAAGCACAGGTTTTAATTAATAGAGAAAAAAGAAACATCATAATGTCACAAATTTCCACTGATACAAAACTAGAAACTACTGATTATTAGTCATGACTCTGAGTTGTCAGCCTCCTTGGACTTACACAGCACAAGAACAGGTTTATTAGATTCAGAGTCCAGCTCTTGGTTATAAAGAGCTTGCCACTTAACTTGCCTCTCTAACCACCTAGTAATTTTATTTTTAAATCCACGCTCCTAAAATATTAGTCATCTTTCAATTCTTATAATGTCAATTCTTATAATAATGAGGCATACAGACATGATCTTTAGACTAACACTCAAAATAATCAATTTGTCTTTTTACCCAGGATCTTCTCCATGAACTTTAAATCCCAGGTAAACTGGAACATTTCTTGTTCTCCTCCATTCTTTTCCCTCCACCAGAAAGCCCTACCCTTTTCACCTGCACCATGGATGATCAGGATATTACACACCCTGATGGCTCAGGTTTCCCGTCCACCTCCCCCATCCACCCTCGGTATGATCATCTCTTTCCATGAAATCTCGTAGCCTTTGGACTTCTTGAAACCTTTTGGTTTCAGCCCTGTATTAAAACCATGTATGTATATATTTTCATAATTTCCCTTACTATGTTGTAGGTATTCTGAAGGCAGGGACAAAGTCTTATTGATGATGGCCATGGTTTCAAGAAAGTCTGGAGAAATGGGACTCGTGGGATTACAATGGAAAAGCCCAATACTCTTACCATTTAGTTGACAACAAACATTTCTGAGTTTCTCCTTGTGTTAGATTCAGTTGTCAACTTGGCCAGGTGAGCGTACCTAGTTTTGTTGCCGTGGACATAAGCCAATGGTACGTGAACCTCATCTGTTGCTAATTACATCCGCAGTCGGCTAGGAGGCGTGCCTGCTACAATGAGTGATGTTTGACTTAATTGGCTGGTGCTTAAATGAGAGAGTGCAAGGTAGCACAGACTAAGCAGCTCGGCATTCCTCATCTCAGCACTTGCAGCTCAGCCCAGACCTTTGGAGATGCAGAAAGAAGTCACCCAGGGGAAAGTTGTTGGAACCCAGGGGCCTGGAGAGAAGACCAGCAGAGACCATCCTGTGCCTTCCACATAAGAAAGAACCTCAGTGGAAACTTAGCTGCCTTTCCTCTGAAGAACTAACAAAATAAATCCCCTTTTATTAAAAGCCAATCCGTCTCTGGTGTGTTGCATTCCGGCAGCTAGCAAACTAGAACACGCCTTGACTTTGTCTGTTTCTCACATCCTTGCCCCAGCAAATGCTAGTCACCGAGCACAGCAGTGGCTAACTGTGCATTCATAGTAACGGCTGCCACCTCCTGAGACCTCCCCACACTACAGGAGACCCTGGTGAAGAATCGTCAGGATACCTCCTGCCAGACTTAGAATCTTCCTTCAAGCACTGTTACATACCCAATTGCTCAGAGAGAGCCTTCTCAGGTTTTACAGAAGGACTTGTCTAAAGGCCATTTTCTGAAATGAAATGAAATCTGGCTTCCTATCTTTCCTTTCCACTGGATCTAAGGAACAAAACACAGAAGGTCGAAATCCTTCCTCCACACACTCAGTCTTCCATGCTTTGTTTCCTGCATAAGACAAATTCAGCCTTTATAGATCCCAAAGCTTGTACTCTTTCAGGAAAAAGAGTTCAAAATTACAGGTCTTAGTGCATGAAACTGCAGTGGACTTAAAGCTTAAGTTTCATGAGCTTGGTGGTAAATTTTCCACTACTCATGGAAAGAACAAACCTGAATTTATACCCCAGCTTCACTCCTTACTAGTTAGGTGAAGTTGGACAACTTAGTTAAGTTCCTTAACCTACCCTTTCATTTTCTTGTCCATAAAGCAGGTAGAGTACCTCCTACCTCAGAGAACTGTTCTAAGAATTTCGTATTTCATTAATGCTAATGAAATTCATTTGCTATGTTATTTGTGCAGAGCTGGGGCCAGATTATGATGAGGTTGTGAGATACCACATAGGGCAGTGCTATAAAGCATGTAGCCCACTGTCTAAAAGATTCCTGACCAAGATCCCAATTCAGGTTTTCAGATTTCTCATCTTGTAAAAAGTTGAGAATAAAGTAATGATTAGATGTTAATGATATTTATGCCAGGCTCTCTGAATTTTCTAGGGGGCTGGACAACATCTGTGAAAGTGTTCCTAATCCTACAGATTTCGAAGTAGGGTGTATACAGCTAGCCTCTTGAAATATAACAATGACTACTATTAGTAGTAGTAGTAATAGTAGTATTAATTAATTGGGATGCCCAACATAGGTAACTGCTAGGACACAGCATCCTCATGTTAACAGTTTTGATATCATCCAGAACAGGAAAGAATATCTGAGGAAGTGTATATATGTAAGTTAGCTGAAGACCAAAAAACTGTTAGATCCCCTTTTTGCCCTAACCAGGAATCTACCTAGTCCTCCTACCAGAACCCTCACCCTCCACAACTGCATCCTGGTACACTTGGGGAAGTGTATCAGATGTGGTCAGATCAGGCCTTGCCCCTTCATGAATCTAACTACACTGGCCTTTGGTGCCTCTTCCCATCATTTAGTCATCATTCTTCCTTGGCCTGTCACTGGGCAGTGCCCTTTCTTGTTCCCTGGGCCCCAGATAAGCACTACTTTTTCTTGGCATCCTCCAAACCCCTCTATATTATAACTCAGATGTTTTTGTTCCTGATACATAATTTCAGGCCTGGCATAGTGCCCTGAACAGAGTAAGAAATCTGCATGCATTTGTAAGAGGATGTGAGCAGCTCATGAGCAATGAAAGTGGCAGTGGTAGTGGCAGCGGCTGGGTCAGAGCTGCCTGGGTCCTCAATGGCAAGCTAGTCTCTTATCACTGTATCTGGCTACTGTGGGATAGATGTGCTTTGGCTATGGCTGAGAGTAGGAGAAATGGGTGTCCTTTGGTCAGATTTACATTTAGGATGTGCCTATCAGGCAATCAGGAAACATTAAATGTTAAATTGACTTATAATGATTTGATGATTTACCTTTACGTATGCAGTCTCTACTAATTAGAGTACATCTGTAGTATAAAGAAAAACTTGGCTTGTCTTTGTCCTTAGGCCCTGGGGAAGTAACCTCTGAATCTTCAGAATTTTCTGTGAGAGAAGATATTTAGTTTGTCATGGTGGGCCCAGGATCACATCCAATGGTTCATATTTTGATGAGGGTCAGCCACACCTGCATTTTTAGGGAGGGGACTGGACTCACCAGAAAGACCAACTATGTGTTTCCAGGGAGTGGGGGGAAGCTGGGGAGAAGGAATGCTTTTCTTAGGACAGCTTCTGTCAAGAGGAGCAATTTACAATACAGAATATCATCTTAAAAGTTTTAGGAATTTGTATATACTTACAACAGTGTACCTGTATGGTATATGAACTTATAAAGTATATGCTCAAATGAACTTTATCAATTTATAAATTACACACAAATCTTTCTCTATGATTATTATAAGATCTTTCCCACTACAAACTGGACAGATATTGTGAGTGAGCAATGGCCACCTGAAAATTGAGATGAGAAAGGTCATTTGCAAGGCCTAGATGTATTTATCATGTGCTCAATTACAGGAAAAAACATTTTTTTCCAAATCCCTAACTGAAATCAAACAAAAAAAAAAACTGGTCAAAACATAAACTCTTGACTAGATCTGGTGAATATACAAAATAAAGATTCATACTTACATGCTGATTCAGAGTTTAGGACTATATAATGGTTTGCTATTTAACAATCTTTTTTGGTAGGCTATAACGGGCAGGAAAATCTGACTACTATAAAATAAAGCACTTTAGTAAAAGCATAGAATTAAATCCTATACGTTATGACACATAGAAAATTAAACTGGCATGATGGGCAAATAGCTGGCAGACTGCTGAGATCTAGCTAGGTGACCTTGGTAAGCTACTTACTCTCTTGAATTCCAGTTTCCTCATCTGTAAAAGGAAAATAATAATAATAGTACATACCTCGTAGAGCTGTCTTGATGATTACGGCAGTTAATATTTGTAAGGTGCTTAGAATAATGCCTGATGTACAGCAAGTATGTTAAGTAAATAAAATATAATTCCTTTTTGTTTCTTTTCTCTTTTTGTGGGAAGGATTCCAATCTTTTAAAAGTGTTTCTAACCTACAACTAAAAGATCAAGTGATTTGGGTCAATAATAACTCCTTTGGCTCAACTTGGCTCCCTCACTGATCCTATACAAAGTGTTTAATTGAACCTTAGGAATAGATTTGTAATATTTTCGTGAATTAATAATATTTCTTCAGAAATAGTTCAGATTTTTTTCCTGCTATTTTTAAGACTAAAGATCAGGTTGGTTTGAGTAACAAGATAAAACTGTTAATATTTATAAATATTAAAAAACAAAAACAAAAAAACCACACACGCTATAAACATTCTGTCAATAACAAAAGAAAGCCTATGATTTTCTGCGTTACCTGTGGTGAGAGCAAATCTTCTGTTTTGTGCCCAATTTAAGAAACTGAATCTAAACAATTTAATGATTCAAAATAATATAATTGTTGACTGTACTAGAACAAAATAACATACTTTAAATTTATATAAAGGTGAACTGTAAAGAGTTCAAAGCAAATTTGTAAACTCTCCAAAGAAAGTCAGTTTTTTCTTGGAAAATAAATGAGTACAAGCTTTATTTTTCTCTGCTTTATAGATGAAAAAATACTTCAAGGTTCTTTGAGATATTTTGCCAAAATATTTCCCCAGAACATTTCTGTTTTCCCTCTTTACCTGTTCAATACTTTCTAAGTTTTAAAAAATAAATGTTGATTTATTAGAGACAACACTGGCAGCTTTACGTACCTTTCAGTTTTCTCTTTTAAATGAGTGTTGCCAGGTCACTCTGCTGCCTTAACCTGATCTGCGTGGGTACAATGAAGACTATGTGTGCCACACTATGGGTACAAGCCCCAACAACCTGGAGCATCATGTGAATTTGACCCTATGACCTGGCAATTAAGAATAGGGGATTAAAATATTTTACCTACCAGATTCTGAATACAGAGCTCTGTTTTTTCGTCCCAACAAGGTAAAGTGGTTAAGAAGCAGAGTTTATACTATTGTAGGCATTAGGAACATGTTAACATATGTTAAACCTAGGCACCTGGACAGCAGGTAGTAAGGAACCCATTATGTTGTCCATGGAGGTCTCCCTCACACCTAGGCTGAGGAAGTGACTGCCAAGTTGAGCCTTAGGATCTACCAGCCACCCTGAAGGAACACTGGGTTAGAATCCACCCTGCGGACCACTCAGAGAAAATTTATCCATAGGGCTGTGGTGGATGAAATGAGGTGATGTGTGAAGGCCTGGTACATAATAGGTGCTTAATGAGATCTGAGTCTCTATATAGAAGCACAGCATTACAAAAGCCAAGCAATGCTCCTGAGCAGAGTCATCTTTAACATGTGGCATTTGTGATCCGGCTTCTGTGACTCTCCATTTCATAGGGGACTGGTAACCTCTAATCACTATACCTGCCAGCACCCCCAAGTCTTTGGCTGCTCTGGCACAAATGGTTACCTTTCATGTCCCTTCTTGAAAAGATCCCAGAGTGGGGTTCCCATTTCCTTCCTTTTTCAGCGACCCTTTCTTGGGCTGCTCTTTACTTTTCCCTTTGCTTCCATGAAGTGCGGTATAGTGCAGAAATTAAGAATTCAAATTCTAAAGTCTGTGAAATCTAGGGTAAGTTACTTTACTTCTACTGTAAAATAAAGACAGTAAAAGTGTCTACTAAGCTCACAGGACTGTGGGGAGAACTAAATGAGATAATATCTATAGAGTGCTGAGCCCAATACCTGAAGCAAGCTCAACTTTTGTTGTTACTACTATTGTGTAAATGTGAGCATTCTTAAAACACTTAAGTGAAAAAGTTCTGTAGGCATACTAAGAATATATTTATATTCACTGAAAGATTGGAAAGAAATCTAACAGTGAAAAAGTAGTTTTAGAGCAATAAATGATGGATGATATTTTTTCATTTTTTCTATTATCCAAATTTTCAATAATGAGGCTCTGAAGATCACAACTGAAGTAGCTACTGACCAGATCATGCAGACACATCAGCAGAGGAGATGAGAGGAAAAAGGAAAAGAGAGAAGCAGAGGCAGGGAGAATGTGGGAGTTAACATACTTAAAAGGCTTGAAAGGAAAGACAAAAGAGAAGAAAAAACAAAACTACCCCCAATGCTCCTAATGCATCCTCAGTGCTTGAATTACCATTTCTCAATCAGGATGGAGTAGGAAGGATGGCAGTGGTCTTCTGAAGAAAAAAAAACAAGTAAGGGCCCAAGAGAAATGACAATCATAAAGCTTGAAGAATATGCCTGCTAGTAAAACCACACACCATCCCATGAAGGAGAAAAACATTATTTCAGTCACAGACAGATGCAAAACTCAGAAGCACTATGTAAACCGACAATACAACTAAAGTGAAAACTTTTGTATAAGTCCTGTCCTTTCATTCAATTTCATGAAAACAAGGCCTTTAATACCAGAGATGTAAAATGTGGCGGCCATTATGGGGCATCTGCCTAGCAGCTATGCCCTCTCCTCCTCTGGCATAAATGCTTGGCTAAAAATGCTGAGCAGCCTCTTGGGCCACTAGAGAATGGGCTTGTGTTCTAAACTTATCAATGAGACTTGAAGGGACGTGTGCGGAGACTTCTGGGAAAAGGCTTCCTCTTTTGTAGGGCACAACTGAGAAGAAATCCTCCTTCCTGCATTTGGATATGAAAGGAGCACGTGATCATCCAGACAAGAAATGGCAGCCATTTTGGGACAACAAGGAGAAAAAGAAGGAACTGGGTCCCTCCTGGTGATGACTCTGGAACTTATCAACCTACCCTCCTTATATAGGATAATAAAATCCTTATCATTAGTTTGGATTTTTGTTACCTGGAGGCATAACATAACAATAGGTGAGCTGATTCTGGAGGAGGGCTATCTAGAAATTGGAAATGGTACTGCTACAACTCTGTCTCACTGATAGAGGCAGATTAACTTAGAACCTTTCTCCAAAAGACAAAAAGGAAACAATATAATTAACTTTCTCCAGCTCTTAGTTCCTTTTTTTTTTTTTTTTAAGTGGAAAGAGACTAAAATGTGTGGCTTTGCCACCCCTGATTAATATTCATAATGCATTTGGTCTGGTTTCCCAAACTGAATTCTCACTTCAAATTTCTATGGAATTAAGTCAATATTTTACCCAAAGAGTATTTTTCTTCATTCACCTCCAAAGTACCAATGTGTCAGAATAAATGTTATAAAAATTTCATGTAAAAATATGTATGAAATGGAAAAATATCTGTGTCCTATAGTATAGCAACATAAAAAAAATTTTAATTCAAAATTAAAACAAACTACTCTTGAGGTGAAGGTTTTCTCAGGAATGTAAGAATTCTTCAGTATTGTTCCTTTCTCTTCCTTCCAGAGCAAAATTTTTAATTGAATTTTTTTTTTTTTTACTATGGGATTATTTATGGGAAAATGTAGTTTTTTCAGAGACAGTAGTCTTTTAAGGAATGAAACTTTTGAAATAATTTATGATCTTCCCATACAGAATACTGCTTCAGTTTTATAAGATGGAGCTTATAACACAGGTCTCATGATAAAATTATAAAAACCAATGCTAAAAGGCAAAATAATCATCTTGAAAAATGAGGGAAATACAATCTACCTTAGGTCTTTTTTTCCCCTATGTTTTAGTCACTACTCTGTGCAGGGAATTTAAACAGATACAGGATGGTATTTTAGTCTAAACTTTAACAACAACAACAAAACAAAAATAAAAAACCTAAGCAAATCAAAATAACTTAAAATTAGGCCCCCAAAAGCAACTCTTACTGGGATGGCATTTTCCATGGACTTGCTGTAAACGACAGTAGAAAACTAAGAGCTACATGTGATAGTGAATATAAGCAAAAGGATCACTTGAAACAAAAATAGAACACCGCAAAAGTTTTTCTGCTCCCTTTGAATAAAATATATATATACCTGGAAGAAACTTCATCATCGCAACATATTTTCCTTAGTGAAACTGAAGCATATAGCTGTTTATAACAACATTGTTGCTGTGGAAATAGTTGATTCAACATTATGAACTCATAGCTAAACAAAGTAAGGTGTGGAACAGAAGCCTTATTTAAATAATGGCAATAACCATAAAACACCAAAAGGCAAACTGAATGAGGATGAATCAGAGCACCATATGTTTTAGCTTAAGATTCATGTACTTTCTTTTTTTTTTTTGACACAAAAGGACCTCTTTTTTTTTTTTTTTTTTTTTTTACATGGGCAGGCACGGGGAATCAAACCCCGGCAAGCGTTCTTGCCGCTGAGCCACCGTGGCCCGCCCAGGACCTTTCCTTTTAATGTGGAACATTTGGAACCCTAAAATTATCTCAACAACTCCCCCCAAATGTCCTGAATTTTGGTATCAGTTTCGATCCACACAGCACAGGCCACATTTTATTAAATTGATCATGCTTAAGGCAGAGTTACGATAGCTTAGCCCTTGCCAGGACACTCAGAAGTTAGTGGCACCAACCAGCACACAAGTCAGGATTTTGTAAAACTTCTGCATGTAGCTGAACTAACAGTATTGACTTACTCATCATATAGCATAACTTTAGGCTTGTAGCCTCACTTTTTCTTTTTAAAATATTTTTATTGATAAAACAACATACAAACATTCTTAACATAAAAACATTCCATACGTGGTATATAATAAATGGCTCACAATATCATCACATAGTTGGATATTCATCACCATATCATTTTTTGAGCATTTGCATCACTCCAGAAAAAGAAATAAAAAATAAAAAACTCATACATACCATATCCCTCACCCCTCTCTCTCATTGATCACTAGTATTTCCATCTACCCAATTATTTTAAACTTTGTTCCCCCATCATTTATTTTTATCCATATTTTTTACTCATCTGTCCATACCCTAGCTAAAAGGAGCATCAGACACAGGGTCTTGACAATCATTTAGTCACACTATAAAGGCTATTATCATTATACAATCATCTTCAAGAAACAAGGCTACTGGAATACAGCTCTACAGTTTCAGGTACTTCCCTCCAGCCGCTCCAACATACCATAAACTAAAAAGGGGAGAGCTATATAATGCATAAGAATAACCTCGAGGATAAAATCTCGACTCTGAAATCTCTCAGCCACTGACACTTTATTTTGTCTCATTTCTTTCTTCCCCGTTTTGGTCAAGAAGGTTTTCTTATTCCCTTCATGCTGGCAGCCTCACTTTTTCTTCTTCTTCTTCTTTGTTTACTGTTTTTTCTTTGGTGCCTCATTTTTATGTCTATAGCTTTCAAGACTCTTTATAAACTTAGTCAAGTAAAAAAGTGGCAAGAGTACACTAATTAGAACTCAGATCCACTTCACAACGAGCAGCCAGCACCCCACCCCAGCACTGTCATCACAACCTCTAATTTGTTCCTTGGCTTTTATGGGTCAGCTAAGAGTCTTCTGAGCAATCACAAAAACCCTCAAGACACTTTTTAATGAAATAGTGTGAATAATTCAAACCTTAAATGCCTGATATTATACTCCTCCTTTGCTTCCCTTTCCCTCTTTTTAACTGGAGAGGTCTGCACTTCTCCTTAAACACATACACACTCTACAATTCTCTCCCTCTGGTTTCTGAACCTTTTGAATTATGACCAACATTCTTAAACCAGGAATTTTACCCTTTGTGAAATAAAACATATTCAGCAAGTTTTTAAAATGAAGGCTGTGTGTGGGACTATTAAAAAGTAAACTTTTTCCTTCACAGAAGATTTTAGTAGTGAATTGACTCTAAATAGAAATCCAGATTCCCTCAATTCTGCCATGAGCCAGGATTCCCTCTGCAACTGGATCTCTCTCTCTGGCCTCTGTGTCTCTGCTGCTAAGGATGGTGCCGCCCTCTGTGGCTGCACAGGAGAGCAATTCATAGTAGCAAAACTGGAAAAGCCACAGCTGAAAACAACTGTGGAAACAGCAAGAGCCAAGGGGACAACATGAAAGAGTCTGATTTTCTGCTAGCGAGTCACAGGAAACATTCCTGCCACATCCTCAATCTGGAGGTCCACCTCATCCATCCCTTCCAGGTAAGAAAGTAGGTCAAAGCTCCTGGGCTTTGTGATTCAGGGATCAGAGGTAGAAGGCTAGAATCAAGCCCCAAGGGAAGCTGGAATTCCTAGGAGAGCAGGGAGCCCTGTTTGGGAAATAAGCCTGGCCCTTCCCACTAGTTAGCCTCAACTACCAGACCACAGAGAACTGAATAATTTTCCTTAAATAAATGAACTAGAGTGCTGGACTAGCTCTCTTTTCTATTCCCAGAAGGTGGGCATGCATTCTTATCAGGGTTCACAAGATGAGAAGGCTCTGGAACCATGACTTAAGTTGGATTTATACACAATGAACAGCTTGACTCACCCAGCTCAGTCGACACAGGAGACCCAGTGGCAATTTCTCCAATCTTGGCCACTCCATCATAGTAGGCTTTTCCTGCGAGGATCATAGCTAGATAGGGAAGGGTGGCACACATAAGTTGTCACTTAAATAAAGAAAGGAAAGAAGCAACACAGATGATTTCTTCGAACATACCTGAGACCTTTCTGACTATAAGAAAACCCTGCTATAGGCCAAATGCGGTTACAAAAGTCAAGGCTTGCTGTTTGATACCTGTGTATTTTCACAGGCCCCCCACTTGAAAGCCTCCATGGAATCCTCACCTTGGACCAGGACTGGGAACCTTCAGCAGCAGGTGCTTGAAGACCAGAGAAGGCCCTGTCTACTCCTGCTGCCAGCTCCACGGCAGATATGTTCTTAACATCTAATTAAGGCTGAGTATATCCATTAAAATCTCTTCAAACCTGGTTATTGTATAGCACTACAGATCTGCAACAATTCTATTTAAAATGACTTATGTAGTACAGCCTAGGAACCTAGTCCTTTGATGGTATTTTTATTTTTTCTATATGAAATGGTATTCTGAATCACAACGAACATACTTGCTGCCAGGAGAAAATCTATGCAATTCAAATAGATTATCATTCTAAAAAAGAATCGTCTGAAAAACAACTAAATGCTGTACTTTTTTTGGCAAACCGGAAAATTTCAATTGTCATATAAGTTGGTGTTCTAGTTTGCTAGCTGCCAGAATGCAACACACCAGAGACGGATTGGCTTTTAATAAAAGGGGATTTATTTCCTTAGTTCTTCAGAGGAAAGGCAGCTAACTTTCCACTGAGGTTCTTTCTTATGCGTGAAAGCACAAGGTGATCTCTGCTGGCCTTCTCTCCAGGCCTCTGGGTTCCAACAACTTTCCCCCAGATGATTCCTTTCAGCATCTCCAAAGGCCTGGGCTGAGCTGCAAGTGCTGAGATGAGGTATGCTGAGCTGTTTGGGCTGCGCTATATGTTGAGCTCTCTCATTTAAGCACCAGTCAATTAAATCAAATAGCATTCATTGCAGCAGGCATGCCCTCTAGCTGACTGCAGATGTAATCAGCAACAGATGAGATTCACATGCCATTGGCTCATGTCCATAGCAATAGATCTAGACACCTTTACCTGGCCAAGCTGACACCTGAACCTAACTACCACAGCTGGATTCTAATTATCTTTAAAATAACTTTTCTTCTCTCAAACTGATTCTTGAGTCTAAATTATATGGTAAAGAAATCTGCTGTTTTTTTTTTTTTTGGTGGGGGAGGGTGCATGGTCCAGGAATTGAAACCAGGTCTCCTGCATGGAAGGCAAGCATTCTACCACTGAACCTCCCGTGCACCCTGCTTTTGTTTTCCTTGGGGGGTGGAGGATGAGGGGAGCAAAACAGACCTAACAAACCTGGGTTAGAACTCTACCTTTACTTCTAACTACATGACCTTGGGCGAGGTACTTATTCTTTTTGAAACAAAGGCCACTTATCTACAAAATGCCCCAAAACGGTAGGCATTAAAATGAACAAATGGTTTCTGCTAATACAAATGCCTTCTTTTACTTTACAACAGGCCAGGTTTGAGGACACTGAAGCTGTACAGCAAGTTTTTTGACAAGTCTCACCTATTTAGTGTGATTTTGAAGAGAATCATTTACTCAAAGATTGGTTTCATACACAGAAATCAGTTTCACGTGTAGTTTTGGAGACCACAAGATTCTGGCGCTAAAAGAACCCTCATAAATTTCCTTGACCAGTCTCTTCCTTTCACTGAAAGGAAAATTAAAGGCCACATCTCAGCTGCTCTGCTCCAATTTATAATGGATATTGTTTTAAAAAGGTAGATTTTAAAAGGCATTTCAGGTATAAAAGAGACACAGGATGAATTCATATAAAGGTCCAGCTGAAAACACTGCAGGACAAAATATTTCTGTGGCAAATTTATTTTTAGCATTTATTGCAATTTTAAAAGGATACAGTTTATGGCTTTTAGTTTGCCTGTATACAAGTTTAGAAAATGTCATGCTCTGCTACAACCGTTATTTTATAAATCTGGGGATAAGCTTATAGTGTAATAATAAAAAGAACATTAATTATTAGCATTTCTCAAGTAATTACTTAATCTATCCGACAATCTTAAGAAATGAGTGAGTATTTCACTAAGGGAAGCTGGAATGGAGATATTTTGGGACACACCCAGGGTCACTGGTGAGTCAGGCAGTGTACACAACTCCAGAAAAGGTACTTCCTCAGTCTAAATTCTTATTTTTTTTTAAGTCTTCGGTCTAATCTAGAACTGAAAAAGAGATGACTCTACCTAAAAACAAGATTTGTATCCAGTAAACAGTCAAGCTAATATAGGTAATATTTTAGTATGAAGATTTAAGATTGTAAGGTACTGATAAGCTGAAAAGCAAATTAGTGGGAGGATGATATGCAGGATTACACAATATCTAAACAAAAATTTTTCACTTGTATCTACACATTAAATAGCCTTTTTTAAAATTAATTGTTGACTTACATTTAAAACCATTCACTGTCTATTTTTGCATTATTATAAAGTTCAATTAACTGAATTAAAAAGTAAAATATTTTCATAATTTTGTCCCCAATTGTGAGCACATTAAGGGATTTTCCACCTCTTACTGTTCTGAGGAATAAAATATACTATTTCTATTTTAATGGTTAATCAACTACATCAATTTTATCTATATACATCTGCCAGATAAATTTTCCTTAAAAACGATTTTGCGTAAAAACTCAGAAATGGACAGCACAATACTACCTAACTGTAATACAATTATGTTAAAACACTGAATGAAGCTGAATGTGAGAACGATACAGGGAGAAGGGCTGGAGGCATAAATGAAATCAGAAAGAAAGACAGATGATAAAGATTGAGATGGTATAATCTAGGAATGCCTAGAGTATATAATGATAGTGACTAAATGTACAAATTTAAAAAATGTTTTTGCATGAGGAAGAACAAAGGAATGTCATTACTGCAAGGTGCTTGTGCTGGTTTAAAAGGATGTATGCCCCCTAGAAAAGCCATGTTTTAATCAAAATCCCATTTCATAAAGGTAGAATAATTCCTATTCAATACTGTATGTTTGAAACTGTAATCAGATCATCTCCCTGGATGATGTGATTTAGTCAAGAGTGGTTGTTAAGCTGGATTAGGTGACGACATGTGGGCCTTGCTTGGTTTATTTGAGTCCTATAAAAGAGGAAACGTTTTGGAGAATAGGAGATTCAGAGAGAGCAGAGAATGCTGCAGTACCACAAAGCAGAGAGTCCATAAGCCAGTGACGTTTGGAGATGAAGAAGGAAAATGCCTCCCAGGGAGCTTCATGAAACCAGAAGCCAGGAGAGAAAGCTAGCAGATGATGCCGTGTTCGCCATGTGCCTTTCCAGCTAAGTGAGAAGCCCTGACTGTGTTTGCCATGTGCCTTCTCACTTGAGAGAGAAACTCTGAACTTCATCAGCCTTCTTGAACCAAGGTATCTTTCCCTGGATATCTTAGATTGGACATTTCTATAGACTTGTTTTAACTGGGACATTTTCTCAGCCTTAGAACTGTAAACTAGCAACTCATTAAACTCCCCCTTTTAAAAGCCATTTCATTTCTGGTATATTGCATTCCGGCAGCTAGCAAACTAGAACAGTGCTGAAAATAGATGATAATTAATATTTTAAAATTTTAACTTATGTGTGAGATTAAAGCAAAAAATGTTTATTTGGTACAAAATTTATATTTGACTAGCGCATTTCCTAATATAACGTATGGAGACAGCTTAATTGAATACCATAAGTACATGGAACCTTGAGTAGGACATGAGATTTTCTTAGTTTGTCCAGAGTGATGCCCCGATAAATCCCAGAGTGATTTGAACAGTGAATAAAAAAGATTTGCAAAGTCCCCTTCAGGGAATGATGAGAATGGGGGAAAATTCAGCTTCCCCAAGTTGAATTCTTGATATTCTCATAAGCAGTGTGGACAACGAAAGCAACAGGCTGAGCCCCCAATCTTGGGGTTTGTTCATATGAAACTTAACCCCACAAACGATACGTCAAGCCTACTTAAAATTAGGCCTAAGAGTCACCCCCAAGAGAACCTCTTTTGTTGCTCAGATGTGGTCTCTCTCTCTCCAGCCAACACAACAAAGCAAAATCACCACCCTCCCTTGTCTACGTGGGACATGACTCCCAGGGGTGTGGACCTTCCTGGCAACGTGGGACAGAAATCCTGAAATGAGCTGAGACTCAGCATCAAGGGATTGAGAAAACCCCTAGAATGAACTGAGACTCAGCATCAGGGGATTGAGAAAACATTCTTGACCAAAAGGGGGAAGAGTGAAATGAGACAAAATAAAGTGTCAATGGCTGAGAGTTTCCAAATAGAGTCGAGAGGTTATCCTGGAGGTTATTCTTACGCATTAAACAGATATCACCTTGTTAGTCAAGATGTAGTGGAGAGGCTGGAGGGAACTGTCTGAAAATGTGGAGTTGTGTTCCAGTAGCCATGTTTCTTGAAGATGATTGTACTAAGATATAGTTTTCACAATGTGACTGTGTGATTGTGAAAACCTTGTGTTTGATGCTTTTATCTACCTTATCAACAGACAAGTAAAACATATGGAATAAAGATGAATAATAGGGGGAACAAATGTTAAAATAAATTTAGATTGAAATGCTGGTGATCAGTGAGGGGGAGGGGTGGAGGGCATGGTATGTATGAATTTTTTTCTGTTTTCTTTTTATTTCTTTTTCTGAATAGATGCAAATGTTCCAAGAAATGATCATGATGATGAATATGCAACTGTGCTAGTTAGATTCAGTTGTCAACTTGGCCAGGTGAACGTGCCTAGTTCTGTTGCTGTGGACATGAGCCAATGGTATGTGAACCTCATCTGTTGCTGATTACATCTGCAGTCAGCTAGAGGGCATGCCTGCTGCAATGAATGATGTTTGAGTTAATTGGCTGGTGCTTAAATGAGAGAGCTCAACACAGCACAGCCCAAGCAGCTCAGTATACCTCAATCTCAGCACTCGGCTCAGCTCAGCCCAGGCCTTTGGAAATGCAGAAAGAAATCACCCCAGGGAAAGTTGTTGGAACCCAGAGGCCTGGAGAGAAGGTCAGCAGAGACCATCCTGTGCCTTCCCACATAAGAAAGAACCTCAGTGGAAAGTTAGCTGCCTTTCCTCTGAAGAATTAATGAAATAAATCCCCTTTTATTAAAAGCCGATCCGTCTCTGGTGTGTTGCAGTCCAGCAGCTAGCAAACTAGAACAGCAACTATGTGATTATGTTGTGAATTACTGATTATATATGTAGAATGGAATGATCAAAAGTTAGAAAGTTTGCGTTTGTTGGGTGTTTTTTTTGGGGGGGTATTTAAAAAAACAAAACAAAACAACGATTTTGCTGGGCTTACTGCTCTGCTCAAAGATCTTCAATGGCCACCTACTGCCAATCAGATAAGTCTCCACTCTCTGGAACTGGTAGTAGGCTTTCTAGAAATGGCCTTCAATGAATCACACCTCCCAGAATTCCCAGCCTATGGAGTCTCCTACTACACTTCTGACTGGCTTGATCATGTGGCTTGCTTTGGCCTATAGGACATCAGCAAACAGGACTCCCATAGAGACTTGCTGTGAGTGGGGGCTCACATTCTTGAAACCCTGCTGTGATCTCATGAGGACCCAGTCTGGCCTCCCTGAAACTGAAAGACCCCACAGGGAGAGAGTGAACCTAGCCCCCAGTCTAGTCCAGGCCCCAGATGAGTACAGATGCAGGGAGTCCAGAGACTCATGAGAATTAATAAATTATTGTTTTAACCAATCAAGTTTAGGACAGTTTGTTATGAGGAACAAATAACTGATGCATTCAAATGCATTTATAATCTGAGCCACCTTATATTTTACCATGCTCCAACAGCTTCTCATTCAAGCCTGTGCAGACCCCAGGCGTCATGGCTCGGATGCGATTCTTCACTGCCTGAAACATGTGAAGGTAGTGCCTGCCTGCTAAACTCTGAAGTCCGTCGGCTAGCTCAGCTCCTACAAGTCCTCCTGCCTGTTCCATCCCACACAAACCTCTCGTTGCTCAAAATTTTGTGACAATGGTCTACACCACACTCTCCACGGCCATCCACACCCTGCCCTGCACTGTGACTGTTGACTGTTCACACGGAATCTCAATTGTACTACGGATTCTTATAAGTCTTGATTCCGAAGTACACTGCACATACTAGGTACAACAAGGACTTCATGATTTATCTGAATTTCTTAATGTTTACAGCAAAAGTACAACCAGATGGTCTGCAGAAATCTGGGTATAACTTATCGACTGCAGAATCATCCCCCAGAGGTGTTAAAAGAGACCAGAGGCCTGGCAACCAGTCCCTTTGTAGAGAAGCCTTGTTAGCAGCAGGTTGAAGTGATCACAGTTCAGTGACTCACCTTGTAAAACTGCCGCAGAGAGGCAGCTCATACTAGAAAGGTCACAATGCCTTCCTTTACAGGGACCTCTAATGATAACGTAATCACCAAAGGAGAGTCAGCAATGCAAGACTTCCAAAACAAGCCTCTTGCTCTTTGAAAAAGGGGTGGCACTGAGATTGCTATAGGGCAAGGGAGGAAACCCCCAAACCCTGGTGCATTTCCTGACTTTGAAAATATCTGGCAAATAACATAGAGATCCAGAAGAAAAGTAACTTGATTTTTCTAGTAACTACAAAAATAGAGTTCCCCAGCAAGCCAAGTCCAAAGTCTAACCAGTTTGCCCCCTTTTTCTCAGACACGGTCTTGTGGAGGTTGGATGGGGCCATAGGCTTATTTTTAAAATATCAACAGGGAACAACCAAAAGTGAGTTACAGCAGAAGAAAGAAACAAGAAATATAAAAGACCCAAAAATTGATCTGTAACTTCTCGAAATCTCTGTTAGAAAAGTGAATTTCCTTCTTAGGTTAATTAGTTTTGTGAAATGAGACAGATAAAACTGGGGTCTGAATGATTGGGTGTAACAATTCTTACATGGGGAGAATTGTTTTGACCATGTTACAATGTAGTGATCATTAATATTAAGTATTAAAAGGGAATTAATAGGGAAATGCATGTGTAGACCTATATCAGCATCTTCAAAAGAAACTTCTTCAAACTAGAAAACACCTCTATAATACCAATACTGTAATTCATTAAAAATGAAATGCTTATTTTAACATGAGAATCTAAATTTAACCTTTAATTTAGAAGTTTTTCCATTAGGCTAAAAATATTACTTCTCATATCACCATCAAAAGTAATACATCTAAAGGCAAGAAATTCTTCTCTATAAATAAAAGAAAAAATCCTTAGGCTGCAAGATATGAGCATATAAGAAATATTTTAAAGTATACATTTCATATATGTTAACTAGTTCACAAAGAAGAAAATGTTTATGGCAATGACATAAATGCTTGAGCTATGTCAAAAAGCATGATTTGATAGTTAAAATACATCAACTTACAGTAGTCCCACTATTATTCAATTTACTCATTCCAAATAAACTAATATTCTATTATTGCAAGATTCTATAGGTTAAATGATAAATAATTTCTACCAATTCAAAGATGTTTTAAAAATTCAATAAGCATTTCAAAATAATTAAATATTTACTGAATAGCTTTTATATGTATTTTATTATTTCTAAATTTAGAAAACAACTTACCATTAACAGCTTTTTCATAATTTTTTCCTAGGTTTATTAAGTTTCGTAGCCCAGGGTTGAACTGTTCCATAACATTCTGACAAAACAAAACAAATTAATAAAATAAACATCTTTAGATTTTGTCACAGTGCAGCCTAGGATACATATGTATGCTTAAAAGTACAGTCTACAAAATAATGAATGCTAATTCAAAAATAATTAACAGCACAGATTTCCTCACCTGGAAGAAGGAACAGGAGCACTCACATGTGGCAAGGTATATGCCTGAGGGCTGCCTAGAACCTACTATAAATGTAGCAAGTCACAGTCATATCAGCCCCCTTTTCAAAGCACATACCACAGGGAATGGGAACCCAGAAGTTAATGCTCCCTTTTGGGTTTAAGTAGATTAATTGCTATCATTCTAGTGTTAAGTAATAAGCCCACAACCTGAACTTAATTATATGGGAAATGACATGCCTATCAATCTAACAGACATTTCTAAGAGATTTCATTTTTACTATGCCTAGTTACTGGGGGAGGGTGTGCGGGTAAGTGTTGCTGATGGCCCTAAGTCACAGGCCAGCCTGGAGTCTTATTTCTTAGGGGATCACAGGTATTGTTTCAGGACTCTGTTTATTCGTTAAGTATTTCTGGAATCACTACTGTGTGCTGGGTCCTGGGCACACAGCAGGGAATGAGAAGACAGTTTCTTCTTCATGGACTTCATGATATGGTATCCCCTAGGACAGTGGTTTTCATTAAATATGTATATATATCATTCCTAGTGTACTAGAAAATTTTAAGCTTAGAGACAAATACTATGACAAGTATAAGACATGCAATTATTTAGAATGGTGGTCTAAATTAAAAATATCTTAAATCTGAAGCAAAGAAAACAAATCATTCCTATGATGCTGACTTCTGGATTGTATATATATCAGTGAGTGTATATATTTGTTTACTCTGTAAACAGTGAGCTCTGCAATATTAATCAGCCAAAACTGACACTTAGGTCTCGTTACCAACCCTCCTAAAACGTGTTCTCTGTTTGTAGATGACCAGACTAGTCTTAGAAGAATGAAAAACCATTCAACATTCACACAGTTAATGAAAAACAACATCTGCTTCAACCCTTCCCCACCCCAATCTCACTCCCTATAGCACTTTCTACTCAGCTATTATTCTTGTATTTACTGCCAAAGTTTTAGATAATGTGCTTTACTTTCACTTAATTTCTCGATTTTGGACAACTCATGGCTTTCTGCTATAGTAGATGAGGACTCAGCTCACTACATCACCAACAGTAATAGTGTTTATTATGACTTGGCAAATATTGGTCACGACAATGCAAGGAATGTGGTAAAGACCGTTTCCTACCCTAATACAGCACTTTTATTCTTCCTGAGATAACTGTCTCACTTTTTCCAGTTGCTTAGTTTACTACGCATCTAATTTAATCTTTTCTATGTGCTGCCAGACCTATCAGAGGCCTATCAATATTATTTTTTCAAAGAAACAAAAATGGTTAGCTAATCTTGCAATTCCATTTTTCCTAGAACCGTTTCGTTTCTATCGCGGAGCAGCATTCAATGGGGAGGATGTAACATGTAGCATGCTCGTTTATCCGTTTATTCATTACAGAACATTTGGTCCAGTTTTGGGCTATTGCAAATAAAGCTGTTATGAACAATCATATAGTTTTTCCATAAACCGAAGTTCTCATGTCTGTAGGATAAATACCTAAGAGTGCAATTGCTGTGTCATATGGTAGGTGCACATTTACCTTTATAAGAAACTGCTTCGCAGAACGGCTCCATCAATCTACATTCAAACCAACAATGTATGAGATTTCAATAATATCAAAAATTTAAGTTTCATTATAAAATGGCTACTTTTCATAAAAGGTTAAAACTATTTTCAAGATATTGTATTTAAAATTCATATAATATCCTTGTGAGGTTAGTTTGGATGGTAATATTTTACAGCTAAGGAAACTATCTGATAAAGAGTCAACCCTGTCCTATAAAGTTCAAGCAGTCACAGAAAGAAGCCCAGATCTTTTTCTCTCAAGATTATTCCTTAGTTCAACTTATCCAAATGATGGAAAAATATAATTTTGTGTCTTGATATAATTTTTGAAATGTTCACAAATATTACATCTTAAATGTTATATTGTAAGATACCAAGAACAATGAATTAATGAGAACTTTCAAAGTTAGCACCAATCACAAATCACTATCCAAATGATGCTACTGGGAAAGAAAGATTTGAGACTACATTTAGCTGCAGAGAAAACAGCACAAGAGTTTTAAGCTTGAAAGTTTAACATATATACTTCAATTTTTATCATTTAGGTCCAGCTACAGAAATCACCTCCCCCCTACTGCAGAAATTTTGGCTTCTTCAAACAGTGGAAAATCCATTTTTACAGTAGCTCTTGCCATTAATCTAGACTTTTTTAGTTGAAATACATGCATTTTTAAAACCAAGAACAAAAAAGCGTGCTGTCTTTCTATTCTACAACCTATAAAATTCTATTATAGCATCAGAGAATATACCTGTGAATCTAATGGGCCCCATGTTTTTGGCAAGAGCAGCAGCTGAGTCAAAAGTCACACCTTGGCCAAGGTTTAAGACTTAAGTCATACAAACCTAAAACTTAGAATCATCAGTAGTGAGGAATAAATACAATTAAAGAACTATGGCACTGAGAATAAAAGATTTAAGATACCAAGAATAAAAACCAAATGATGTGACTGTGTGATTGTGAAAACCTTGTGTCTGATGCTCCTTTTATCTACCTTGTCAAGAAATGAGTAGAACATATGGAATAAAAATAAATAGGGGGAACAAATGTTAAAATAAATTTAGTTTGAAATGCTAGTGATAAATGAGGGTGAGGGGTAAGGGGTATGGTATGTATAATCTTTTTTTTTTCTGTTATTGTTTTATTTCTTTTTCTATTGTCTTTTTATTTTTTTCTGAATTGATGCAAATGTTCTAAGAAATGATGAATATGCAACTATGTGATGATATTGAGAATTACTGAATATATATGTAGAACAGAATTATATGTTAATGTTTCTGTTTATTTGTTCTTAATTTTTTTAAATTAATAAATAAATTAAAAAAGAAAAAACCAAATGAATTGTACAAGATGTAAATGGGTCAAGAAAAGCACCATTTTCCTTCCCCCTGTATGTGAGACATGACTCCCAGGGGTGTAAACCTCCCCAGCAACATGGGACAGAAATCCTGGAATGAGACAGGACTAGGCATCAAAGGATTGAGAAAACCTTCAATCACTTGACCAAAAGGGGGAAGGGAGAAATGAGACAGAATAAAGTGTCAGTGGCTGAGAGATTTCAGAGCCGAGAGGTTATCCTGGAGGTTATTCTTACACATTATATAGATATAGATAAGGGGTATGGAATGTATGAGATTTTTCTTTTTATTTTTTACTGGAGTGATGTAAATGTTGTAAAACATGATCATGGTGATGAATATTGTTCTAGTTTGCTAGCTGCCGGAATGCAATATACCAGAAACGGAATGGCTTTTAACAAGGGGAATTTAATAAGTTGCTAGTTTACAATTCTAAGGCCAAGAAAATGCCCCAATTAAAACAAGTCTATAGACATGTCCAATTTAAGGCTTCCGGGGAAAGATACCTTGGTTCAAGAAGGCCAATGATGTTCACCATTTCTCTCAGCTGGAAGGGCACATGGCGAACATGGCGGTGTCTGCTGGCTTTCACGTGACTCTACCAAAAAAGACTCTCTCCAAAATGTTTCCTCTTTTAAAGGATTCCAGTTAGCAACGCCACCTTCAATGGGTGGAAACACACCTCCATGGAAATCATCTAATCAAAAGTTACCACCCACAATCGGGTGGATCACAACTCCATGGAAACAATCAAAATGTTCCCACCCAGCAATACTGAATGAGATTAAAGGGCATGGCTTTTCTGGGGTCCACCACAGATTCAAACGGCACAAATATACAACTATGTGATGATATTGTGAGCCACTGATTGTATTCCATGTATGGAATGTTTGTATGTTAAGAATGTTTGTGTTTGTATGTTGGTTTTTTTGGGTGGTGTATGGCCCAGGAATTGAACCCAGGTCTTCCACATGGAAGGCGGGCATTCTAACCACTAAACTACTCGTGCACCCTGTACGTTGTTTTAGTAATAAGGGATTGGTTCTACTGTTAAATCTTAGCTTTAGAAAATTAGTAATTAGATTTTCCCAATAATGCATTGAGAACTAGAGGCTCCTCAGAACCTAGAGGCACTTTCCACCTGATTTCCAACTAGTCAGTCTCTCTCATGGATTTCCCCAGCCTCCTGTAGATAGATATACTGATCTTAACTTTAAAATGGGTAATTACAATCTTATGATGTTTTTAATTTCCTCAGCATGGACTTTTCAATTTTGTAACTAAATACCTTTATCAATACAAATTATGGACTATAGAGAATGAATTAATGCAATTATGACTACCTACAGTTAAACTGAGCAGACTTTAAATTTAAGACTTGGCTTCTTTTTCCAGTTCTCTACATGAGCAAGGACAAATTATTTGACATATCAAGTTCTTTATTTGTCTCGGGTGAAAACTGTGGGTAGTATTTACATTGGAATAAACTGTCAAAATGATTTTAATATGGAGTTTTATAACTTGATTCAAGTAATCTATGTATCCTTGAAGTTTTAGGTATTATTTTATACACTCACAAATATAGAAAAGTCACAAATATTTATACTAATCAAGGCACATTCTATTTTCATGTGATAAGAAAAGCTGTAATGAAGTTTAACTGAGAATATGTGCATAAACAGACAGATATGTAGAAAATCTTGCTTCTTCCTTCCTTGCATTGTTGGAAGCTCTGCTCCTGGCCTAACAGCACCAATACTTGACTACCTCTTCTACCTTTAGAGAAAGTCTTAGTAAGCAAATTTGGTGAAAAGACAGTTGCTTATGGGCTAACAGATGGTCAGAAGAGTCACGTTGCTCATACCCATAATGAATGGGGAGCACAAGTCAAGTAAAGGAAAATTAGGCAATTTGGATGTCTTTGTTTTAAGTATTGTTAGATCAGAAATACCCATATTCAAATATACAGCCCCCCCCCCTTTTTTGGTATGCTGTATGGCAAGGGTCACATTTCATTCTTTTTCCACGCGAGTATCCTGTTATTGCACCACCATTTGTTGAATTTTTGTTTGTTTTACTTGCTTGTTTTTTGGAGGAAGAGCATGGGCCGGGAAGTGAACCCGAGTCTCCAGCATGACAGGTAAGAATTCTTTTTTTTTTTTTTAAATTTTTATTGATAAAACAACGTACAAGCACATACATTCTTTTTTTTTTTTTTTAAACTTTTTATTAATTAAAAAACTTAACAAAAGAACATTAATATATCATTCCATTCTACATATAAAATCAGTAATTCTTAATATTATCATATAGTTGCATATTCATCATTTTTTAGAATATTTGCATCGATTTAGAGAAAGAAATAAAAAGACATCAGAAAAAGAAATAAAACAATAATAGAGAAAAAAAGATTATACATACCTTACC
>PVIY010036875.1:0-25120 GCA_004026745.1 Myrmecophaga tridactyla
TCAGAATGGCAGAACTCTAGCTCTGAGTCTCAGGTGTCACACAGATACCAAAGTTCCAAGGGATGACCAGGTTATACTGAAAAAGCTCAGCTTCTCAAAATTTAGAAATAGTCATTACAACTCAGGAATAGGTGTGACTGATGTAAGAGCTTACAATTTAGGAATCTTTACAATAAGCTTTCTTCTGATAACCTGTGTTATCAAATTCAATTCTCACAGTTGGGACATTATAGCTAGTCATTTAGTGAGACGTTACAATATTTTTCTTTTCATTTCCAGCTTATTTCACTCAACATACAGTCCTCAAAGGCCATTTACCTAGTTTCATGGCTCACACCTTCATTCCTTCTTTTGACAGCTCAATATTCCATTGTATGACTATACCACAGATTGTCCTTCCATTCATCAGTTGATGTACCCTTAGGCCACCTCCATCCATTGCAAATCGTGAATACTGCCACCATAAACACCAGCATGCAAATGTCCTTGCTTTCAGTTCTTGCAAGTATATACCTAATAATGGGATTGCAGAAACAAGAATAAGTGACAAATTAACATGTCAACAAATTATCATACAAAAGGACCTAGATGCATTTGTCCCAATAATAATCACTTTATGCAAAACATTTTCTAAATTGTTTTCACTATGGTTTAGCAGCTAGTCAAGAAAAAACGTTCATTTCCATAAATCATACTCAATAATGAAAAGTATATGACAACAGAATTAGCTGTGTATCTTTTTATGATAATATCTTTGAAACTAGGACAAGTTTGTGGTTTATAAATCGGATAAATATAGAAGTAAAATGTTTAGCAAATGCTACATTGAAAACAGTTCATAATTATTTCTGGTCTTTGGTTATTTTAGTAAACTTTTAATTCAAGAAAAAGGATATGTTAAACCACATGGTTCTTTTACCATACAACTTATTCAGTTCTATAATTCATAACTCTTCAGTGGTATTTGCTTCTTTGGGTAAATTTTTCATTCAGAAACACTACTATCACAGATACAATTTGCTAAGTTATATAATGACTCAGTAGAAAATTCATGAGAATTTCTTTATTTTGTGGGGACTCCCTCAACAACATAAATTTAGAAATAAGAAAGAATAGTAAATGTTAATATTATTATTTTCTCATAATTTAGGGAACCTAGATTACATGATTAATCCTTTTATTTTCTAAAAATTATTTGTTAGATTATAAAATTAAATGAATTCAATGAAGATAGATGTCAACATTAAGTACATGTTCTAATTCAATGAAGATAGATGTCAACATTAAGTACATGTTCTAGTTTGCTAGCTGCCAGAATGCAATATACCAGAAACAGAATGGCTTTTAACAAGGGGAATTTAATGAGTTGCTAGTTTACAGTTCTAAGGTTGAAAAAATGTCCCAATTACAACAGTCTATAGAAATGTCTAATCAAAGGCATCCAGGGAAAGATACCTTGGTTCAAGAAGGCTGATGATGTTCAGGGTTTCTCTCTCATCTGGAAAGGCACATGGCGAACACATTCAGGGCTTCTCTCTTGGCTGGAAGGGCACATGGCAAATACGGTGTTATCTGCTAGCTTTCTCTCCTGGCTTCCGGTTTCATGAAGCTCCCTGGGAGGCGTTTTCCTTCTTCATCTCCAAAGCCACTGGCTGGTGGACTTCAGCTTCTCGTGGCTATGCCGTTCTGCTCTGCTGTCTCTGAATCTCTCTCTCCAAAATGTTTCCTCATTTATAGGACTTCAGAAACTAATCAAGACCCACTCAAATGGGTGGAGACATGTCATCCCTTAATCCAGTTTAACAGCCACTCTTGACTAAATCACATCAACCAGGGAAATGATCTCATTACAGTTTCAAACATACAGTATTGAATAGAGATTATTCTACCTTTATGAAATGGGATTTATACCAAAACATGGCTTTTCTTGGGGGGAATACTTCCTTTCAAACCAGCATAGTACATATTAAATAAAATAATTTAAAAACCAAAATCAATATAGTACAGTTAAATTGAAAATATGTGAAAGTGAAGGAAATGCCCTTTCTTAAACTAAACTAGCTGATAATGAATATATTTTGAAAGAATAATAGAAATATTCAAGTCTTTTGTCCATTTTTAAATTGAGTTGTTTGCCTTTTTGTTGGATTTCTTACTCCCATTTTCCTACTTGTTGTTACATAGGTACATAGTTTTCAAGTGTTTTCCTATTACATAGTGCTTTGATGAATATTTATAGCATTGCACATCTGAGCACTTCCCTTGTGGGAGTTCAGATTCAATTCTTCACAGTTGACCTGTACATTTGCATTACAGGTATTCTCTTGTGTTTACAGTAGGTTGCACTAATTTATTCTCCATGTATGCAAGATCAGTTTCCAATACTCTCCAAATTTAGCTTTTATGAAACATTTTAACCACTGCTAATCTTATAGATAAGATATGGCATCATATTGTTTTCATTTGCATGTTTTAAAATTATGGGTTGACTGAGAATCCTCATTAGTTTTTGGCTATGTGTATTTCGTTTGCCATGAACTGCAGCTTTGTCTTATCTATCAATTTGGTCACTTTCCTACTATTTGTAAGGCTCTTCTTTATTATAAAATATTGTATATATCTTCCCTCCTGATTATGTGTAAGAGTTTGTCTTTGAGTGTGCTATTTATGCTTAACAAAAATTAAATTTTTAATTTGAAACTTTTAATTTTTCATTTTCTAGTAGTTTCAGAATTAATAAATATGTTGCAAAAACCATACAGAGAGTTCCTCAGATGTAAACATGCATGAGCACAATAAAATAATCCAAACTAGGAGTTTAAAATTAATGCTCTACCAATAGTTATATCTTATTCAAATTTACCCAATTTTTTCACTTATGATGGATTTTTTCTTATTAAATAGGTTGTGGGTTTATAGAAAACCATCCTAAAACACAGGGTTCCCAAAATAATAATAATCCTTCTATTATTAACACATAATTTTTCATCTTTTAAATAGTAGCCATGCTAGTGGTGAAACGGTATCTCAGTGTAGATTTTATTTGCATTTCCCTAATGCCTAATGATGTTGAGTACTTTTCATGTGCATTTTAGCCAATTTTATACCCTAGTAGAAATGTCTATTCGGGTCTTTGACCTATTTTTTAAAACTTTTTTTATTGTAAAATATAATATATAAGAAGCAAGGAAAAAAAACGCAGTAATTTTCAAAGCACACTTCAACAAGTAGTTACAGAACAGATCTCAGAGTTTGTCATGGACTACCATTTTACAATTTCAGATTTTTCCTTCTAGCTGCTCCAAAACATTGGAGGCTAGAAGGATTATTAATATAGTGATTCAGCAGCCATACTTATTTGATAAATCCCATTTTTCTCTGTTATACCATCTTCTTTTCCTTTAATCCTTCTCCCAATCTATAGGGATGTTTGGACAATGCCAGTTCTGACTTTTCATATTGAGAAGGAGTATCCACACTAAAGAATAGGGAGATGAAATTAATTGAAAATTTGGGTAAGGCTGGTCCCTTGAGTTTCAGGATTTTTCTGACCTAGGGACCCTGTGGGAATTATATGTTCCAGGAGAGCAAACCTTGTGCAAGAAACCTTTATAGAGTCTCAGTTTGAGCCATTGGATTCACCCATTTTTTAATTGTGTTGCTTATTTTTTGCTTTTAAGCTAAAGGATTTTTTAATATATTCCAGATGTTAAACCTTTATTGGATATGTGGTTCCTAAATATTTTCACCCATTGTATAGGTTGTTTTACTTTCATGATACAGTCCTTTGATGAACAGAAGTTTTTAACTTTTATGAGGTCCCATTTATCTATTTTTCTCTTCTGCTTATATTTGAGTGTAAAGCCTAAGAAATCATTACCTAACACAAGGTTGTGAAGATGCTTACTTACATTTTTTCTAGAAGTTTTATAGTTCTGACTCTTATATTAAGGACTTTGATCCACTTTGAGTTATTTTTGTATGAGGTATGAGGTAAGGGTTCCTCTTGGAATCATAGAATCAGTATCTAAACTATATGTTACCAGGGGATAGCTGAGGATAAGGAATGGAGTTAGGATTAAAATGTACAGGGTACCTATTTGGAATGATGAAAATGTTTTGGTAGTGGATGGTGGTAATGGTAGCATAAACACTGCGAATGTAATTAACAGACTGAAATATATATCTGCAAGTGGGTAAAATGGGAATTTTTAGGTTCTATATATGGTAATAGAATAATTTTATTTAAAAGTCCATGGGACTGCACTACACAAACAAGTGAAACTTAAGTTAAACCATGGACCATGGTTAATAATACAATTATAAACTTATGTTGCCATCAATTGCAACAAATGTTCCACACCAATGCAAGGTGTTAATAAAAGGGTGGTATATGGGTATCCTGTGTTTTATGCATGATTATTCTGTAAACCCACAATTTCTCTAATTTTTTATTACTTATTTATATATGTTATTTTTCACAAAAAAGAAAAAAGTCTACTGTGATGATAAAAAAAAATGCTTATTCCTTCGGCCTCCAATGTTCTGGAGCAGCTAGAATGAAAAATCTGAGATGATGGTATGGTAGCCCATGATAAACTCTGGGATCTGTCCTGTAATTATTTATTGAAGAGTGCTTTGAAAACTATTGTTTTTTTTTTTCTTGCTTTGCTTTGTATATATGTTATATTATACAATTTAAAAAGTTTTAAAAAAAAAAGATCACAGCTACACAAAAAAGCAAGCATGCAGAAAAACAAACAACAACAACAAAATAACAGAGAGAAAAAGCACTATTTTCTAACCATCATAATAAAAATTGATTCATGCAAGAATCATCAATGGGGACTAAAACTACAAGATGAGAATTGAACAGAAAGAGTTTATTTATATAATCTCAAAGCATCTATTCACATACTGCAAATTAATTAGGAAGGGAGAAATTTCACTTCTGGTCTGGCACAGTAAGCTCTCAAAAGATAACTCTCCCAAGGATAACAATTTTAACTCAGGAGAAAAGAACAACTGCCTGAGGTCTCTGGGCAGAATATACATACAAACAGATTTCGGACAAGAAGCATAACCTAGAGGAAGGATCAGCATGGGCAATTTTCTCATTTTTGAGTTTTTGATCTGAATCAGGGTGCAGTCACAGAGTGGAGTGGTTCAACTAAACCTCCAAAGATAGCATGCTGTATTTCTGACCTGAAAACTGTAGATGTAGTCTAGAGTAACTAGAACCCATGAGAGTTATAAGAAAATTCCAAAGGGGACAAAACTAGAGAAAAGGTGCTCCAATTTTGATATAATGTCCAAGTTTCTGGTTGATTATTTTTCTTTTTTTTTCTTTTTTTTTTCTTTTGCATGGGCAGGCACTAGGAATCTAACCCAGGTCTCCAGCATGGCAGGCTAGAATTCTGCCACTGAGCCACTGTCAACCATCGTCTGGCTGATCTTAAAGCCAAACATACACAGATCAGACTCAAAAACATATGAAAGCTAAGGCTAAGGCTAAAACATATGAAACTAAGATTTGAACTGCAAATACCCACAAAAGATGAAAAGTTTTTAGTTTGGGTATGTGCCAGTTGAAAGGATTTACATACCTGTCATGGTCAGGTGCATCTGTCAACTTGGCCAGGTGGTGGTGCCCATTTATCATATAGTCCAGCAAGTGCTGGCCTGTCTGTTGCTATGACATTTCATGGACTTTAATAATGATTACATCAGCTGCATTCACAGCTGATTGCATTTGTAAACAGAATCTTAAAAATGGGTTTTTATGAATGGTTTTCTACTCTGACTGGACCCAAAGACACTAAGGACTCTGATTCCCATAATCAGAATGACACTGCCAATCCATGGAGTGAGTTGGCAAAAGAGATAATCAGCATTACCATTCAATTCTTCTAATGCTTTGCTTGAATGAAGCCAGGCTCTGGGGGGATAATGTTTTTGACACCTTTACGGAGTTGTGTGGAAATAGGAGGTATAGAGATGTTGGCTGATTGTTGTTAGATACACTGGATACATTAATGAGTGAAAGGGAGGGGCTTAAGGCATCAGAAGCTTCAGTGCCGTTTGACAGCTGTAGAAGGTTCTATGAGTGTCCTGAAGGAAAATCTTATTTCCTGTAGCCACAGATTTGAGAGTTCTGAAAATCAGACTCAGAATCTTATTGTTAGAGTAGCAACTTTACAACATAAACTGAAATCTCAATCTTTCAAGGTGTCTGCCATTAAAGTGAGGGCATTGATTGGAAAGGAGTGGGACCCTGAAAAATGGGATGGTGACATATGGATGGATAATGATGTCAGGGGTGTGGTTGAAACCCTAGATTATGCTGAGTCTTTTCTAGATAACCCTGTAATAGTCTGCCCTGAGGACATAGCGGCTCCACCTCCAGCCTGCCTTGAGGAATTGGCCACCCAACCTCCACCTGAAGGGATTAGCCCTAGAGTGATTGATCCTGTTTTACCAGATGAAACTGCAAATGAGTGCCCTGGAGCAAATGACTTGGAAGATATTTCTAATTCTTTTCATGACCCACCCCCACCACCCCTCATTTTGTTCAGACATATAACTAGACTAAATTCCCAAAAGGCCCCTAAAGGTGAGGTACAAAGTTTCACACACAAGGAAGTATGTTATACTCCAAAAGAACTGTGTGAGTTTTCCAATTCATATAGACAGAAATCAGGGGAATATATGTGTCAATGGATTTTAAGGGTGTGGGATAATGGTAGGAGGAATATAAGGCTGGATCAGGCTGAATTTATTGATATGGGTCCACTAAGCAGAGATTCTGCATCCAATATTATAGCTTGAGGGGTTAGAAAAGGCATTAACAATTTGTTTGGATGGCTGGTTGAAACATGAATCAAAAGGTGGCTAACACTACCTGAGGTTGAAATGCCAGAACTGCCCTGGTATAATGTAGATGAGGGGATCCAGAGGCTTAGAGAGATTCGAATGTTAGAGTGGATTGTCATGCAAAGCCTGCTCTTACACACCAGGAATGTTCACAGGATGCACCTTTTAACAGAACAGTGAGAAACAAATTTGTGAGACTAGCACCATGATCCCTAAAGAGCTCTGTGGTTGCACTTCTCTGTAAATCAGATATTATTATGGGAACTGCTGTCACTGAGCTGGAATCCTTAAATACAATGGGGATGACTGGATCCCGAGTTGGCAGAAGCCAGGTGGCACCACTCAATCACCAAACACAGGGTGGACGTGGCTATTACATAGACAGCAAACTCAAAGCAGGAGTCAAAATAATCTGACTCACAGAGATTTGTTGGCATTGGCTAGTAAGTCATGGAGTACCTAGAAACATAATAGATGGGCAGTTTACTAAATTCTTTTTTGAGCTGTATAAACAAAAGAGCTCTAGGTCAAGTGAACAAAAGTCTAACTCAAATTACAAAAATACAGAGTCATGGCTCCTTAATCAATTTCCAGACTTCATACAGTTTACAGACCCAGATACCCTTGAATGAAGGGGAGGCCAGGTCCCTTTGGGGGAGAACCGTGTTACATTGCCACAAATTTATACTGTTAATCTTCCTCCAAACCTTCCTGAAGGAGACCAACAGCCTTTTACCAGGGTAAAAGTGCACTGGGGAAAAGGAAATGATCAGATATTTGGGGGATTATTAGACACTGGTTCAGAAGTGGCATTAATTCCAGTGGGCCCAAAATATCACTCTGGACCACCAATCAGAGTGGGGGCTTATGGAGACCAGGTGATTGATGGAGTTTTAACTCAGGTCCATCTCACAGTGGGTCCAGTGGGCCCCCAGACCCATTCTAGTTATTTCCTCAGTTTCAGAATGTATAATTGGTATAGACATACTGAGCAACTGGCAGAATCCCCACATTGGCTCTCTAACTTCTGCAGTGAGGGCTATTATGGTGGGAAATATATTCTGTATATTCTGAGAAGAATGTATATCCTGGTGTTTGGGGGTGTGATGACCTATATATGTCTGTTAGGTCTAACTCATTTATCAGATTGCTTAATTTCTTTATTTCCTTATTAATTTTCTCTCTGGTTGTTCTATCTATAGAGGAGAGTGATGTATTTAGGTCTCCTAATATTATTGTTGAAACATCAATCACTCCCTTGTTATGTGTGTCAATAGTGTGTTGCTTTTTATTTTTTATAGAACTTTCATAGAACATCATTTTTTCCCAATCTTTTGCAACAAAAAGTTGCAAGAATTAACCTATATGTATATATAGACAACCAATTGCTAATTTTTCCATGTCTTCAATAATCTCTCTCTTTTTCTCTCTCCCTTTTTCTCCCTCTCTCTTTCTAATGGGCCATATGTATATCCTAAAAACAAAGAAACTCTCTTGTATATTTCCTTACATAACCACAATACAGTTCTCAAAATCAGGAAACTTGGCATTGATACAATACTGTCTTCTCAATATTTTCTCATTAATGTTCTTTATAGCAATTTTTCCCATCTAAGAGCACACATTGCATTTGATTGTCATCTTTCTTTAGTCTTTTTTAAATCTGGAACAGTTTCCTGTTCTTTCTTTGTCTTTCATGATATTGTCATATTTGCAGAGTATGGGTCAGTTATTCTATAGAATGTCTCTCACTTTGGGTTTGTCTCATTATTTCCTCATGTTTAAATACAGGTTATGCTTTTGGCAGGAACATTAGAGAAATAATATTGTTCCCTTTTCAATGCTCAAATATGGAGACTTATTATATTAGTTTGTCCCATTATTTGTGATGGTGAACTTAATCACTTCTTCACTGTAAAGTTATCTTTTTTCCTTTTGTAATTAATAAATAATCTAGATTATAGAAGCTCTAGTCATATTTATTAAAAAACAGAATCAACCCAAATGTTCTTCCATACATGATTAGATAAACAATGTGATACATCCATACACTGGAATATATTCAAAAATAAAAAGCAACACACTATTGACACACATAACAAGGGAGTGATTGATGTTTCAACAATAATATTAGGAGACCTAAATACATCACTCTCCTCTATAGATAGAGCAACCAGAGAGAAAATTAACAAGGAAATAAAGAAATTAAGCAATCTGATAAATGAGTTAGACCTAACAGACATATATAGGTCATCACACCCCCAAACATCAGGATATACATTTTTCTCTAGTGCTCATGGAACATTCTCCAGGATAAATCATATGTTTGGGGACAAACAGGTCTTTTTAAATTTAAAAACATTGAAATTATTCAAAACACTTTCTCGGATCACAATGGAATGAAGCTGCATATCAATAACCACCAAAGAATGAGAACTTTCACAAATAAATGGAGATTAAATAACACACTCTTAAACAACCAGTGGGTCAAAGAAGAAAATGCTAGAGAAATCAGTAGCTATCTGGAAATGAATGAAAAATGAAAATACAACATATCAGAACTTACAGGATGCAGCGAAGGCTGTGCTGAGAGGGAAATTTACTGTCCTAAATGCCTATATTGAAAAACAGGAAAGAGCAAAAATCGTGGACTTAATTTCTCACCTGGACAAACTTGAGAAAGAACAGCAAGCTAATCCCAAGGCAAATAGAAGAAGAGAAATAACAAAAATTAAAGCAAAGATAAATGAATGGGAGGCAAAAGAACAATAGAAAGAATCAATGAAACCAAAAGTTGGTTCTTTGAGAAAATCAATAAAATTAATGGGCCAGTATCAAGATGGACAAAGTAAAAGAGAAACAGGATGCAAATATAAAAATCAGAAATGAGAGAGAGTGAATTACCACAAACCCTGAAGAAATAAAAGAAATCATAAGACTATACTATCAACAACTATATGCCAACAAAATAGACAACTTAGATGAAATAGACAAATACCTGGAGACACACAAACAAGGTACACTGACTCAGGAAGAAATAGAAGACCAATCACAAGAAAAGAGATTCAATCAGTCATAAAAAATCTTCCTAATAAGATAAGCCCAGGGCCAGATGGCTTCACGAGGGAATTTTATCAAACATTCCAAAAAGAACTAACACCAATCCTGTTCAAATTTTTCCAAAAAAACTGAGATAAAAGGAACACTACCTAACGCATTTTAATATCATTTTAATACCAAAACTGGGTAAAATGCTATAAGAAAGGAAAATTACAGGCCAATCTCCCTGATGAACATAGATGCACAAATTCTCAACAAAATACTAGTAAATTGAATCCAACAGCAAATTAAAAGAATTATTCACCACAACCAAGTGGGGTTTATACCAGGAATGCAAGGATGGTTCAACACAAGAAAATCAATTAATGTAATACAGCACATTAACAAATCAAAAGGCAAAAAAATCACATGATCATCTCAATTGATGCTGAAAAAGCATTTGACAAAATACAACATCCTTTTCTGATCAAAACACTTTGAAAGAGAGGAATCAAAGGTAACTTCCTCAATATGATAAAGGGCATATATTAAAAACCGATAGTCAGCATCATACTCAATGGAGAGAGACACAGTCTTCTCCCTAAGATCAGGAATGAGATAAGGATGCCCTCTGTCACCACTACTATTCAAAATTCTACTGGAAGTTCTAGCTAGAGCAGTCAGGCAGGACAAAGAAATAAAAGGCATCCAAATTGGAAAGGAAGAAGTAAAACTTGCATTATTTGCAGATGACATGATACTAAGAAAATACTGAGAAATCTACAACAGTTATTTGAACTAATAAACAAATTCAGCAAGGTTGTAGGATATGAGTAACATGCAAAAATCAGTAATGTTTCTATACATAAGCAACTACCTAAATGAAGAGACAGTTAAGGAAAAAAAATCCATTCAAAATAGCAACTAAAAGATTTGAGTTCTTAGGAATGAACTTAAATAGGGACATAAAGGACTTGTACACAGAAAACTACACAACATGGCTAAAAGAAATCAAAGAAGATATAAATAAGTGGAAAAACATTCCCTGCTCATGGATAGGAAGGCTAAATATAGCTAAGATGTCAATTCTACCAAAATTGATCTATAGAATCAATGCACTACCAACCAAAATTCCAACAATCTACTTTGAAGACTTGTAAAATTTAGTTACCAAATTCATCTGGAAGGGAAAGAAACTCCAAATAGCTAAAAGCATCCTAAAAATGAAGAATAAAGTGGGAGAATTACCACTTCCTGACTATAAAGCTTATTATAAAGCCACAGTTGTCAAAACAGCATGGTGAGCAGTGTGAGAGTGGCTCTGTGGCAGAATTCTTGCCTGCCATGCCAGAGACCTGGGTTTGATTCTCAGTGCCTGCTCATGCAAAAATAAACAACAACAACAACAAAAACAGCATGGTACTGACACAAAAGTAGAAGTACTGACCATTGGAGTCAAATCAAGACCACTATATCTATGGTCAACTGATTTTTGACAAGGCCCCCAAATCCATTGAACTGGGACAAAATAGCCTTTCCAATAAATGGGCATGGGAGAATTGAATATCAATAGCCCAAAGAATGAAAGAGGACCCTTACCTTGCACCCTATGCAAAAATTAATCAAAGTGAATCAAACACCTAAATATAAGAACTAGTCACTTTTCTGAAGAACAATTACAGATGGCTCAAAACACATGAAGAGATGCTCATTTTCATTAAGTATAAGGGAAATGCAGATCAAGATTACAATGAGATACCACCTCAAGCCCATAAGAATGGCTGCTACTAAACAAACAGGAAGCTATCAATGTTGGAGAGAATGTGGAGAAGTTGGGACAATTATGCACTGCTGGTGGGAAGTACAACCACTATGGAACACAGTTTGGTGATTCCTTAGGAAACTAAATATCGAGTTACCCTATGACCCAGCAATAACACTGCTTGGTATATACCCAGAAGAGCTGAAAGCAGTGACACAAACAGACAATTGCACACTGATTTTCATAGCAGCATTATTCACATTAGCCAAAAGATGGAAGCAATACATATTCCCATCAACAGATGAGTGGATTAAGAAAATGTGGTATATACATATGATGGAATATTATGCAGCAGGAAGATGATATGATGTCCTGAAGGGCATGGCAAGATGGATGAGACTTGAGGACATAATGCTGAGTGAAATAAGCCAGACACAAAAGGATAGATACTGTATGACTCCACTTTTATGACCATGGTAAAGGTAAAATTGGAGACTTTTAATACATAATATAGGGGACTTAGAGGTACATAGAAGCTGGAGATGGGTGAATGGTTAGCTAATGAGGTTGAACTCAAATGTAAGGTAATATAGATAGATGTGAAGGCAGTTCTCTACTTGGTTTATAAGTAACATAACCATATTGAAAGTGAACAAGATTGAAAGGAATTGTATAGACCTATATGTCCCATTCACTAACACAAAAATTATAAATAAGTTCTTGCAAGAACTACTTCAAAGGTATGATTCATGTACAAAGATTGTTTAAGTCCAGGGTATAGGGGGGAAACTACTATTGCATGCTATGGGCTATATTTAACAGGAGAACATCGGTAGTACCACAGCAACAGCAGGGTGCATAATGGGGGGAGGGACAAGAGTTAAGAGGAAGTTTAGAGTTCCTACTTGGTGAGGGTGTGTTTATTGGTTATCATTCTCTTGGAAAAAATGCAATTATATAAAATAGAGAGTGTTGCTGGACTATGGACATCGGGCATTATACATGATGTCTAATGAATGCAGGTGCTGAAGGATGCACTGACTTAGAAGTAGATTGGTATATGATGGTGTTTATATATGACCGAATATTTTGCTGCTACCAAAAGGAACAAAGTCATGAGGCATGCAAAAATGTGAATGAGCCTGTGGGACATTTGGTGAGGCAAAATAAGCCAGAAACAAAAGAACAATTATTGTATGGTCTCCTTTAGAAAATGCTTATAAGAAGACAAGGGCTGAACAGTAAATAAAAAAGTATCTGCAAAATCCCCTTTGGGGAATGATGAGAATGGGGGAAAATTCAACTTCCCCAAGTTGAATTCTTGAAATTCTCACAAGCAGTGCAGATAGTCAAAGCTAGAGGCTGAGCCCCCAATCTTGCAGTTTGTTCATATGAAACTTAACCCCACAAAGGATAGGTCAAGCCTACTTAAAATTAGGCCTAAGAGTCAACCCCAAGAGAACCTCTTCTGTTTCTCAGATGTGACCTCTCTCTCCAGTCAACACAACAAGCAAACTCACTGCCCTCCCCCTGTCTACGTGGGACATGACTCCAAGGGGTATGAAACTTCCTGGCAACGTGGGACAGAAATTCTAGAATGCGCTGAGACTCAGCATCAAAGGATTGAGAAAACTTTCTAAACCAAAAAGGGGAAGAGTGAAATGAGACAAATTAAGTGTCAATGGCTGAGAGATTCCAAACAGAGTCAAGAGGTGATCCTGGAGGTTATTCTTACGCATTAAATAGATATCATCTTGTTAGTCAAGACATAATGGAGAGGCTGGAGGGAACTGCCTGAAAATGTGGAGCTGTGTTCCAGTAGCCACGTTTCTTGAAGATGATTGTATAATGATATAGCTTTCACAATGTGACTGTGTGATTGTGAAAACCTTGTGTCTGATACTCCTTTTATCTACCTTGTCAACAGATGAGTAAAACATATGGAACAAAGATGAATAACAGGGGGAACAAATGTTAAAATAAAAATAAATAAACAAAGTATTTGCAAAGTCCCCTGAGGGATGGGAGAAAGAATATGGAACTATTAAACCTTCCTATCAGGGAATCCCCTGATATTGCGTCAAACTTTAGGGATACACAAATCAATAGGCCATGCCCTCGATCAAGAGCATTACTCTTGTGAAGCTCACGTAGGTAGTCGAGAAACTTAGACTAACCATAGGCATGCCTAACAGTTACTCCTGGAGGACTTTTTGTTGCTCAGATGTAGCCTCAGTCTTTCTAAGCCCAATTCTGCAGGTGAAATCAATGCCCTCCCCCGCCCCCACCATGGGACACGATATCCATGGGTGAAAGTCTCCCTACTGACATAGGAGATCACTCCCAGGGGGATGAATCCAGACCTGACACTGTGGGATCAACAATTACATACTGACCAAAATAGGGAAAAGAAGTGTAATGAATAAAGTATCAGTGGCAGAGAGAGTTCAAATAGAGTCAAGTGGCTACTCTAGAGGTTTCTCCTATGCAAGCTTCAATTAGACCTTGCTACCTATCACAACCTGCCAACCCCCAACCAGGATCATTCCAGCCAATCCTAAACAACACCTAGGGCAATATATAAGATTCCACAAGGGTTCTGTGCACTACAGTAACTTTCCAGAAACCTACAACCTCCAGATAGGTCCCTGGTCCAGATAAGTCCTGAAACCTAGCCCAGCCTCTCCAGAACATCAGATAGTTCCATCTCCCTACCCCATATTAGTGACAGAACATTCAAATAAGAATAATTTAGAATAGCCATAGCCCAAACACCCCTAAAGAGAGGGATGGAAAGATCAAAGGTGATGGTAGAGTTGTACAGAGAAGATAGGATTTAAAAAATGAATAAGAATGCTGAATCATTAAGTTGATATCTCTTTTAGTTGCTAGGATTTAGAGCAGCTGGAAGTAAAAACCTAAAAATTGTGTAATTGTAACCCATGTCAAACTCTGAAATATGTTCTACAACTAATTGTGGTGCAGTTCTTTGAAATTTATAGCTTTTTTGTAAATATGTTACCTTTCACCAAAAAAAGAAGGAAAAAAGGTCGATTGTGATGATAAAAAAATATTTAAGCCTTCTAGCCTTCTATATTCTGGAGCAGCTAGAAGGAAAAAGATGGTATGGTAGCCCATGGCAAACTCTGGGATCTGTCTTGTAACTACTTGTTGAAGAGTGCCTTGAAAACCTCTTTCTTTTTATTTCTGTGCTTTGTATATATGTATCTATAAGATCTGGTATTTTTAAAATACCAACCAACAATAAAAGTACATCAGATTGAAAAAAAAAAAAAACAGGAACTTAGATCATAAGCTCTTATAGCAGACACATTTAGTCTAGAGTGGAAATTATTATTTCTGGATTTTGAGAGGCTGTTTTATACACCTATAACCTTGTATTTAGAGAGGAAAACAAAGCTGATCAGGTGGGGATTAAGGTAATTCAGAACACAGGGGTAAGGAAAACATTGTCTGTATTTTAGAACCGCACCTACTCTTTAAGACCAAAGGAAGAAAGGTTTATTTTGTATGGAAGTGAAATTTTCTGTGGTGCATGGTCTAACTCGACTTGTCTGGATAGGTCATTTGAACAATTGATACACAGGGAGCCCAGAATAAGAATGAGGGCCTTTAGTCCTGTATAGTGTAATGTAATGCCTGGATACATCTTAGAATATTATGCAGATAATCAAAGGTATTGGCAAAGTCCCTTGAGAGATAGGAGAAAAAATATGGAACTACTAAATTTAAACATCAGGGAATCCCCTGTTACTGTGTCAAACACTGGGGACAATCAAATCAATAGGCCAAGTCTTGATCTTGAGGCCTACTCTTCTGAAACTTATGTAGGGAGTGAGAAGGTTAGTCTACCTATAGGTATGCCTAAGAGTTACTTCTGGAGGATCTCTTTGCTCAGATGTGGCCTTACTCTCTCTAAGTCAAATTCTGCAAGTGAAATCATTGTCATCCCCCCTACGTGGGACATGACATCCAGGGGTGAAGGTCACCCTGGTGATGTGGGAGGTGACTCCCAAGGATGAGTGCAGCTCTGGCGCCATGGGATCAGCAATTCTATCCTGACCTAAAGGGGGTGAAGAAGTGTAACTAATAATGTATCAGTGGCTGAGAGATTTCACATAGAGTCAAGAGGAGGTCATTCTTATGCAAGCTACATTTAGACATTACTACCTATCATAACTTGTCAAACCCCAGACAAAATCATTCCAGGCAATCCTAAAAACACCTAGGACACTATATAAGATTCCACGAGGGTTCCATGCACTACAGTAACTTTCCAGAAACCTAAAATCTCCAGATGGGTTCCTGGACTAGATAATCCCTGAAACTTTGAGGGGCTAGTCTGTCCAGAACATCAGCTAGTTCCATCTCCCTACCCCATATTATTGACAGCCCCTTCCAACTTGAAAAAGTTAGAATGGCCATAGCCCAAATACTCCAAACCAGTGGGATAGAAATATCAAAAGTGATGGTGGAGTTAAACAGAGAAGGTAGGATTTAACAAATGAATGTGATTGCTGAATCATTAAATTAATATTTCTTTTAGTCTCTAGTATTTTAGAACAGCTAGAAGTAAAAACCTAAAGCTGTGGATTTGTAACCCATACCAAATTCTGAAATCTGTTCTACAGCTGATTCTGGTGTTGTGCTTTGAACTTTATTGCTCTTTTGTATATATATGTTTTTTATCACAAAAAAGAAAAAATGTCAATTGTAATGATAAAAAAAATTTATTCCTTCTAGCCTCCTATATTCTGGAGCAGCTAGAAGGAAAAATCTGAGAGGATGGTATAGCAGCCCATAACAAACTCTGGGATCTGTCCTGTAACTACTTGTTGAAGAGTGCTCTGAAAATTATTGCTTTTTTTTTCTTTGCTTTGTATATATGTTATATAATACAATGAAAAAGTTTTTTTAAAAGATGGAAAAATTTGAATTGGATCTCAGAGAAATGATGGACAAAGCACACAAATATAAGAATCGTTTATATCACAGAAGGAGAAGAGAAGAATAAAGGGCTAGGAAGATTGTGCAGTATATAATGGGGGAAAACTTCCCAAGCTTTATAAAAGACATAAATATGCAAAACAAAGAAGCCCAACACACTCCAAATAGAATAAATCCAAATAGGCCTTCCCCAAGACACATATTAATCAGTCTGTCAAATGTTGAAGAGAAACAGAAAATCCTGAGGGCAGAGAGAGAAAAACAGCCCAGTACATACAAGGAAAACCAAATAGTCTCAAAAGTCTCTTTGAATTGTCTTTTGACAATTCCCAGCCAAGAATTTTGTACCCAGTCAAATTTTCCTTCAAAACTGAGGAGAGATTAAAATGTTTACACACAAAAAAAGGCTGAGATAGTATGCCAACAAGAGAACAGCTCTACAAGAAAAAAAAGAGGCTTTTTTAATTGGACAGCATAAAATACTGGAAAATGGGTGGAACCCAAGAAAAGGGGTCACATAGCCTGGAGATACGCAGAGTCACATACCGAATCAAGCTCTTCATTGGCAAACCTGAAGAGTGGGGATTCAACTCTGAAAAGGCTTTTTTTGCTACTTTTTTACTCCTTAAACAGCTCATTAGACAGAACTGTAAGCACTCTCTGGTTCCAGTGTGCCCCAGGCATGGGTGGAACTAAAGCATGTCTGAAACCACAGTAGCTAGTCAGGTGAAAGAAGTTAATTCCCTAAAGGGCATATCTGCCCCAAGAAAAGGTAATTGTGGCCTAGTTCAATTCAAATCCCTCCTTCAAGGAATTAAAGCCCTAGGGACTGGAGAAAAGAAGCAATCATAGCCCACCTACTACCTCACCTCTGTCTCACCCATGCCCCTGGCACAGGAAATCTACTGAAATTAAAGGCACTGTGTCACTTTAAGCTGGTGGGGAGCCATGGGCAAACAAGTGCCACAAGCTGGGCAGGATAGGTAAAGTGCAAAGTCTAAAGGCTTGATAGGAAAATCTGATAACTATCTGGGTCTCACCCTCAGGGAAATCTGATGCCAGCTACTCTCTCCTAAGAATTGGGCCTGTCTGGTCTGAGAAAATCTGAGGTCTATAATATCTGAGGCAACCCTCCATAAAAGAAAAGGATTCATATAGGTAGGGCAAAAAGTACAAAAAGAAGAACTGAAAAATTCTGATCAGTTAAACAGAACCTATGCTAGAGATCTAGTATAAATTCAACTGAATGTCAAAGAACAGATATAGAACAAAGCCATGCAGCAAGAAAACCCTAGGTTAAAAAAGTGAAAACAACCTCTAGAATAAACTGATTAAGGAAATCAAATGCCTAGATGTCAGCAGAAAATAATTACTCATACTAGGAAAACTGAAGATATGGCCCAGTCAAAGGAACAAACCAACACTTCAAATGAGATACAAGAGTTCAAACAAATAATTCAAGATGTTCAAATGGAGATGCAAAATCTCATCAAAAATCAAATCAACAAGTTGAGGGAGGATATAAGGAAGACACTGGGTGAACAAAAAGAAGAACTCAAACGTTTGAAAAAACAAATCACAGAACTTATGGGAATGAAAGGCACAATACAAGAGATGAAAAACAATGGAAACTTACAACAATAGATTTAAAGAGGCAGAAAAAAAGATTAGTGAACTAGAGGAATGGACATCTGAAATCAGACAACAAAAGAAAATATAGGGAAAGAAATGGAAAAACATGAGCAGAGTTTCAGGGAATTGAATGGCAATATGAAGTGCATGAATATACGTATTGGGGGGTCCCAGAAGGAGAAGAGGAAGGAACACTAGGAGAAACACTAATGGAGGAAATAATCACTAAAAAATTCCCATCTCTTATGAAAGACATAAAATTACAGATAAAAAAAATTCAGCATACCCAAAACAGAATAGATCCAAATAGACATATTCCAAGACACATATTAATCAGACAGTGAAGCGTCATAGACAAGGGGACAATTTTGCAAGGAGAAAGAGATGAGCAATCCCTCACATATAAGGAAAGCTCAATAAGATGATAGGTGGATTTTTCAGCAGAGAGCATGGAGGTGAGAAGGCAGTGGTATGACATATTTAAGATTCTGAAAGAAAATCTGAAAAGAAAAAGAAAAACTGCCAACCAAGAATTTGATACCCAGCAAAAGTGTTCTTTCAAAACAAAGTGAGAGATTAAAATATTTTCAGGGAAACAGACACTGAGAGCATTTGTGACTAAGAGACCAACTCTTTAAGAAATGCTAAAGGGAGCACTGCAAGCAGATAGGAAAGCCATGAGAAAGAGGTCTGGAGAAGAGAGTAGAAATGAAGACTAATGATAAAAGTAAAGAGAGAAAAATGAAATGGGAGTTCTCATACTATCTGGCTTTAAAGCATATTACGAAGCGGAAGAGAAAAAAAACTAGCTATGACATAAAAAATACAAAAGACAAAATGGTAGAAGAAAGTACTGCCTTTACAGTAATAACATTAAATGTTAATGGATTAAACACCTTAGTCAAAAGACATAGATTGGCAGAATGGATAAAGAAACAGGACCCATCTATATACTATCTACAGGAAACTCACTTTAGATTCAAAGACAAAATAGGTTGAAAATGAAATGTTGGGGAAACAAATAACAGCCATAAAAGAGCAGGTGTCACTATACTAATAGCTGACAAACTGGACTTCAAATGTAAAACAATTAAAAGAGACAAAGAAGGACACTATGTATCTATAAGAGGAACAATTCAACAAGAACATATAACAATCATAAATATTTATGCATCAAGCCAGAGTTTCTCCAAAATATTAGGAAAACACCAACATCACTGAAGAGAGAAGTAGACACCTCTAACATAATAGTTGGAGACGAAAATTCCCCACTCTCATGAATGGATAGAACATATAGACAGAGGATCAATAAGGAAACAGATTTTTAATAAAAAAATAAATTAGACTTAACATATACAGAACATTATATCCCACAACAGCAGGATACACATTTTTCTCAAGTGCTCATGGATCATTCTCAAGGGTAGACCACATACCGGGTCACAAAGCAGGTCCCAATAAATTTTTAAAGATTGAAATTATACAAAAGCCTTTCTTGGATTATAATGAAATGAAGTTGGAAATCAATAACAGGGAATGGGCCAGAAAATATACAAATACATGGAGGCTAAACAACATACTCTTAAACAACCAGTGGGTTAAGGAAGAAATTACAGGAGAAATCAGTAAATATCTTGAGGCAAGTGAAAATGAAAACACAACATATCAAACCTTATGAGATCCAGCAAAGGCAGTACTGAGAGGGAAATTTATTGCCTTAAATGCCTATATTTAAAAAGAAGAAAAAGCAAAAATCAAGGAATTAACTGTTCACTTGGGAGAACAGCAAATTAACCCCAAAGCAAACAAAGGGGAAAAAATTATGAAGATTAGAGCAGAAATAAAGGAAATTGAGAATATGGAAACAATAAAAAGAAATCAACAAGACCAGAAGTTGGCTCTTTGAGAAAATCAATAAATTTGATGGACCCTTAGCTAGGCTGACAAAAAAAAAAGTGAAATGGGATACAAATAAATAAAATCAGAATTGGAAGAGGGGACATAACCACTGGCCCTACAGAGATAAAGAGGTAATGAGAGGATATTATGAGCAGTTATATGCTAATAAACAAGAAAATGTAGATGAAATGGACAACTTCTTAAAAAGGCATGAACAACCAATATTGACTCGAGAAGAAATAGAAGACCTCAACAAACAAGTCATATGTAAAGAGATTCACCCAGTCATCAAGAAGCTCCTAGAATCCAGGTAAAGGATTGCCATATGATCCAGCAATTCCATTATGAGGCATATATTCAGAGGAACTGAAGGCAATGACACAAATAGAAATTTCTACACCAATGTTTGGCAGCATTATTTATGATGAAAATGGAGATAGCCCAGTTGTCCATCAATGGATGAGTGGCTAAACACCTCTCCTTTTTGTTCACATGTGGCCTCTCTCTCTAAGCTAACTCAGCAGGTGAATTCACTGCCCTCCCTCCTACGTAGGACATGATTCTCAGGGGTGTAAGTATTCCTGGCAATGTGGAACAGAACTCTCAGAATTCTCTGGCACCTGGCATCATAGGATTGGGAAAGCTTTCTTAACAAAAACGGGGAAGAGAGAAATGAGACAAAATAAAGTTTCAGTGGCTGAAAGATTTATAACAGAGTTGAGAGTTTATCCTGGAAGTTTTTCCTATGCATTATATAAATGTCCTTTTCTAGGTTATAGTGTATTGGAGTGACTGGAGGGATGTGCCTGAAACTGTTGAGCTGTGTTCCAGTAGCCTTGATTCTTTTTTTTTTTTTTCATTTGGTTTTCTTAATTTATTTTTTGTTGTTGCTGTAACCTTGATTCTTGAAGATAATTGTATAACAATATAACATTTACAATGTAACCTTGGGGTTATGAAAACCTTGTGTCTGATGCTCCTTTTATCCAGGATTGGACATATGAGTTTCTAAATATGGATAAATAAATAATAAAGAGGGACAAGGGTTAAAAATAAATTGGGTAGATTGAAATATTGGTGATCAATGAGAGGGAGGGTAAGGGATATGGGATGTATGAGGTTTTTTTTTCTTTTTTCTTTCAATTTCTTTTTCTGTATTGATACAAATGCTCTTAAAATGACCATGGTGATGAATATACAACTATGTGATATTGTGAGCTATTGATTGTACACTATGTATGGACTATATGTGTGTGAAGATTTGTCAATAAAAATATTTAAAAAGAGAAGAGAAAGAATTAGTACTAATCCCACTCAAACTCTTCAAAAAAATTGAAGAGTAGGGAATGCTACTTAACTTGTACTAAGAAGCTAGCATCACCCTAAAACCAAAGCCAGACAAAGATGCTACAAGAAAAGAAAATTACAGACCAATCTCTTAATGAATATGGACGCAAAAATTTTCAACAGAATACTTACAAATTGAGTCCAACAGCACAGAATTTTACACTATGACCAAGTGGGATTTATTCCAGGTATGTAAGGATAGTTTAACAAAATAAAATCAGTTAATGTAATACACCATAACGTAAGTCAAAGCAGAAAAACAACATGATCATTTCGATTGATGCAGAAAAAGCATTTCACAAAAGTCAACATCCTTTCCCTTTTTTCTGGCATGGGCAAGCTTCTTCTTTTTTTCTTTTTTTTCAAAAGCATCCTTTCTTGATGAAAACACTTCAAAAGGTAGGAATAGAAGGGAACTTCCTCAACATGATAAAGGAATAAACAGAACATATGAAATAGTTATAGCTAACATCATCCTCAGGGGAAAAAGACTGAAAGCTTTCCCTGTAAGATCAGGAACAAGACACATATGTGCACCATCACCTTTGTTATTCAACATTGTGCAGGAAGCTCTAGCCAGAGCAATTAGACAAGAAAAAGAAATAAAGTGCATTTGAATTGGAAAGGAAAAAGTAAATCTCTCACTGTTTTCACATGACATGATACTATATGTCCAAAATCCTGAATAATATACAGCAACACTGCTAGAGCTAATAAATAAGGACAGCAAAGTGGCAGGGTACAAGATCAACCCCCCAAAATCAGTAGTGTGTCTATACACCAGTGATGATGATCAATCCGAGGAGGAAATCAACAGCAAAATTCAATTTACAATGGCAACCAAAAGAATGAAATATTTAGGAATAAATTTAACTGAGGCCATGAAAGACCTATACACAGAAAACTACAAAAAAAATATTGCTAAAAGAAATCATGGAAGACCTAAATAAATGGAAGGGCACACCATGTTCATGAGAATTGGGAGACTAAATATAGTTAAGATGTCAATTCTACCCAAATTGATTTATAGATCCAATGCAATACCAATTAAAATCCCAACAACTTACTTTGCAGAAATAGAAAAAACAATAACCAAATTTATTTGGAATGGCAGGATGCCCTGAATAGCTGAAAATATGTTGAAAAAGCAAAATGAAGTGGGAGTTCTCATACTATCTGACTTTAAAGTATATTATGAAGTTACAGTGGACAAAACAGCATGGTACTGGCATAAAATAGATGTACTCATCAATGGAATAGAATTGAGTGTTCAGAAATAGAGCCTCTCATCTATGGACAATTGAAATTTGACAAGATGGTCAAGGCAGCCCACCTGGGACAGAGTAGCCTCTTCAATAAATGGGGGTTGGAGAATTGGATATCGTTATGCAAAAGAATGAGAGAGGATCCATATCTCACACCTTATACAAAACTTAAGTCAAAATGGATCAAAAAGTTCTGGGCCAAGATGACGGCTTAGCAATATGCACAATTTAGTTCATCCTCCAGAACAACTAGTAAATAAGCAGAAACAATACAGAACAGCTCCTGGGGCCACGTCAGTGACTGGACACACAGCGTACCCCAGTCTGGACCAGCTTCAATGGCTGCGAGCCTCCCCAAAACCGTGAGTTCCCCAAGCTGCAGTGACCAGCACCCCTCCACCATGGTTGCTTCCCAGAGGGGAAAGGAAAAAGACTTTACCAGCAACAGGGGCTGAGCCCAACCAAACTCCAATTGTGGAAATAATTAACAAATTCTGGCTACTAAAAATAGGCCCCCAGCTCAGGTGAACCTGGTCAAAGCAGAGATCACTCATTTTTGCCCTGGCACCAAGGGGCCAGGGCTGACAGAAAAAGGGGAAAAAAAGAAGGAAACAGGTTTTTGTGACTGTGTTTCTACAAAGGCTTGACTGCCTTTGGGTACAGCAGCAGGGCTCCTCAGGCTGCAACTGCCCCAAGCATAGGCAGAAACAAACTCGTTTTGAGGGCTTGTCTGGAACCTGTGCCTTCCCCAGGGGAGGGGTGAAGCCCAACTCAGGTGGAATCCTTCTCTCAAGGAATTCAGACACCAGGGCTTGGTAATTTGAAGCCATTAAATCAAGCCTACAACCTCTCCTCTGTCTCCACCACGCCTCCTGCCAAAGTTAAAGGTACCACATCATCTTATGCTGGTGGGACCTGCAGGCAGACAAGCACCACATAATGGGCAGGATAAGGAAAACAGGTGCAGAGAGTTCACAGGAAAGTCTGTCAACCTGCTGGGTCTCACCCTCAGGGAACACCAACGCAGGTGACTCTTTCCTCCTGATAGGAGGCCAGCTTGGTCTGGGAAAATCCAGCTGGGGTCTATAATACCTATGTAGGCCCTCCTCAGGGTGGGGGGAAAAAAGGCACCATACAAGCAGGGCAAGAAACAAGAAAACAAGAACTGAAAAATTCTCCTCTGTTAAACAAAACCTAAGCTAGAGGTCCACAAAAAGCTGAACTGAATGTCAAAGAACAGAGAGACAAAAAATTCATTCAGCAAGAAAACCCTAGGTAAAAGAAGTGAAAGCAATCTCCAGAATAAACTAATGAAGGTAATTAAATGCCTAGACACCAGCAAAAAATAACAAATCACACTAGGAAAATTGAAGATATGGCCCAGTCAAAGGAACAAACCAACAATTCAAATGAGATACAGGAGCTGAAACATTTAATTCAGAATATATGAACAGACATGGAAAACCTCATCAAAAACCAAATCAATGAATTGAGGGAGGATATAAAGTAGGCAAGGAGTAAACAAAAAGAAGAAATTGAAAGTCTGAAAAAACAAATCACAGAACTTATGGGAATGAAAGGCAAGGCAGAAGAGATAAAAAAAACAATGGAAACCTACAATGGTAGATTTCGAGAGGCAGAACATAGGATTAGTGAACTGGAGGATGGAACATCTGAAATCCAACAAGAAAAAGAAAATATAGGGGAAAAAATGGAAAAATATGAGTAGGGACTCAGGGAATTGAAGGACGATATGAAGCACACGAATGTACATGTTGTGGATGTCCCAGAAGGAGAAGAGAAGGGAAAAGGAGGAGAAAAACTAATGGAGGAAATTATCACTGAAAATTTCCCAACTCTTATGGAAGACTTAAAATTACAGATCTAAGAAGTGCAGCGTACCCCAAAGAGAATAGATCCAAATAGATGTACTCCAAGACATTTACTAATCACAATGTTGGAGGTCAAAGAGAACGAGAGAATCTTGAAAGCAGCAAAAGAAAAGCAATCCATCACATACAAGGGAAGCCCAATATGACTATTTGTAGATTTCTCAACAGAAACCATGGAGGCGAGAAGACAGTGGGATGATATATTTAAATTATTAAAAGAGAAAAACTGCCAAGCAAGAATTCTATATCCAGCAATATTGTCCTTCAAACATGAGGGAGAAATTAAAACATTTTCAGACAAAAAAATCCCTGAGAGAATTCGTGACCAAGAGACCAGTTCTGCAAGAAATACTAAAGGGAGCACTAGAGACAGATACGAAGGCAGAAGAGAGAGGTGTGGAGAAGAGTGTAGAAGGGAAGACCATGAGTAAAGGTAAAAAGAA
>PVIY010036876.1:0-25107 GCA_004026745.1 Myrmecophaga tridactyla
CTAAAATTATTAGCATGGTTAATATACTGATTAAGATTATTGAAAAAAATCTAATAAATTGTCTGCCTAACTTATATCTTAAAACATTAACTTAGTTTTCCTCATATAGTCATAGTAATCTATCTAATGTACAAATCTGACATACAAGTTTAATATTCTGCTTAAAATTGTCTAATGCATCATCTCTGGAGCAAAATGTAGAAGTATAGAAGAAAATATAGTATATGATATATAGTGTATAGTATAGAAATATACTATATAGTAAATATAAAAATAGTATATACTACAGAACTATAGTACACAGTAAATATAAAAACAGTATATATTTATATATACTATAAAATATAGTATATAGATCTCCCATGCCCTTTTAACCAATTTCTTGCTGCTTAGTGCCTTGCTCTAATGTTAGTGAAATACTTCCAGTTCCTTGAATGCACCATGCTCTTTCATGCCTCTCATCCTTTCCTCATGTTAGTTCTTCTACTTTGATTACTGCTCCCACTTCTTTTTGGATTATGATTCTCATTTTTCTTTTATACTTCAGCATATTTTCCTCATCCTACAAGTTGAGCTAAGTAAATGCTCTTCTCCTTTATACTGTGCTTATTTATATTAGTGCTTACCATGTTGTATAATCATATTCTAAATATCTGGGTTTTTCTTTTCCCCCACTAGATTATAAGCTTTTTTAGGGCAGGTACCATACCTTATTCCTTTCTTTTTTTTTTAAACTCCAGCACTTAGCATGATACATAGTATCTAATGCTCAATAAATGTTTGTTTTTGATTTTTGAAAGATAACTTTCCATACCTTCTTTTTGACCTGTAAATGAATCTAGTCTTCTCATTTCAGGCAGTGTTATACAATATCAGGGCTAAGACTAACAGAAGAGAAAACAGTTCTACTGGTGTCTAAGGGAAGGATCATAACATAAGTAACAAAAAGTTCTAATATTTTGTCATCTACAATAGTGTTTATCTGAACTTTTGGCCTGGAGGATAACAAGGCACACTTTGAATAAACATGGCACTATTTATTATTTTTAGTGAAACCGACCTTCCATTCACCCCCCTTTTATGGCTGTGCTGCTTATAAATTCCCAAAGGATTATTTGAAAAATCCTGCTTATATCTGCCAGTCTTATCAGTAGGGCAGGAGTTCACATATTGTAACAGGAGGTCAGATTTCGGTCATGGTCTTGTAGATGGGGCCAAGCACCTGTAAATTTTTCCTTTGGTGACTAAAGTGAAGTACAATATCAAACAGGCAGTGAGACTTTTCTAGGAAGTGCTGAACTTTGGCAGGAAGGGCAAACTTTGTAAGAGGGTGGGAGGGAAGAAAGTGAACAAAGGTCAGAGAGTGTTTAATTGAGACTTCATCCTTGATATAGCTATGCAATGGAAGCATGCAGGGCAAAGGTAGGTTCATTTTATGGAGTTACTTCAAACAGTTTTTGTTGTTTAAATCTTTATATATAGTTTAGAGCTGGGCAGGTAAGGAGCAGGATATAAAATATCTTTTATAATCATTAAAGACAAAAAAATTTTAAAAGTGAAAAACAACAACCAAAGGTTTTATCAGTAACAAAATGATGAATAATAATTGTCTGAGTTATTTATATAGACTATAGTAATAGTAAAGAGAATCGATGGCTTCTCTATCTAATGAAGACAGAAACCAGTCTGTCTTGTAGGTTTTTTGAAAACATTATGCCCCAGTGATGTCTGCCATATTTATGGGCTCCAAGCCTCAAACCCAATTTGATTTGAACAAAGATTCCCGTATACTTTAAGCCTGTCTGTATACTGCAACATCTTTTTGAATCTTCTCCAAGTTCATTATTTACCCACCCTTCCATTCCTGGGAGGGTGATTACCCTATAACAAGCAGCTTGGGTGTTACTAAGAGAAACTGGAGGAAAAAAAGAAAGAAAGAGAAACTGGAGGAGCAAACCTGTAAATATAACAGTGCCCCTAGCTTGTGGGCCTCATTTGTAATCTAATCCTCCTATGATATCTTGGTCTTTTGTACTTTTTTTGCATGTGTATTATACCATAATAAAATTTACTTTAAAAATTTCTCACACCTCGGGGCCAAGGATGACAATTATCTCAATATATTGGCTCTTTTTAGTAACCCGCAATATTACATGAATCGTAAGAACTTCAGTTTTATCTAAGTCTCCTCCAATCACTAAAGGAAAATATTAAACAACCTTAGATACAAGGGACTGCAGATGTCATTGTACATGTAATTCATAATTACAAAGACTCTAGTGAGTGCAGTATTTCTCAGACTTCTTGGGCAAGGAGCCTTTGAGAAATTGATGAAAGTTGTGACACTTTCCCCAGAAAAAAAGGCACATATGTACATGCGTTTGGTATTTTGCTTAGAATTTCAGAGGCTTCCCCGACCCACTTAATCTTAGGTAGACCCCAGAAAGGAACCTTCATCTAAGGGGAAGTACAGGATATCAAGTTTCAAGTATCCACTGTCTACAAACCTGTGACCAAGGTTAGCAAACCTTAATTCCATTTGTGCAACCCCTTTTATAAGCTTTCTAAAAACTACCTACTACCTTGTCTTTTTCTTAGATTTGGAAGCCTTGCCAAACTCTAAATAAGGGACCTTATTTCTGTGTCATAAATCTTTATTTCTTGGGCAGTCATTGTATATGACTCGTTTTTTTAAATTTGTTTGTTTAGTATAAGTTAGCCTCAACTGTAAACTAATAGTTTTGTCCCCTGACTTCTACTTCAGAAGAATTCGGAGCAGAGATTTAAAGATAGTTATGAAAACTGTGGTTAATAGTTGATTTCCCTGAACATAAGTAATTGTATTAAATTTCCAAATATTTTACCTCTTACCTGCTTTTAATAATACTATCTCTTTCTAAGTACTTGATTATAATTAGGAGAAGAGAATCAGCAGTATCCATAGGATTTACCCACTGTCTCTTTACAAGTCTTTCATGGCCACTGAGGGTAAGAGAGTGGGGTGGGGAGCTGTGGGGGTAGAAATCTTCCTGCAACATGTTTCTCTCTCTAATCTGAGGATTTCTTCTGATAAGGTATGAACTAGTAACTGGGGAAAATATAAAACCTTTGGTCATGTAACTATACATCATAGCAAGGGAAGGATTTGGGGGGTGAAAAAAGGAATTAGATATAAGCAGTTCTAAGTGATGTTTCCTTATGTAGTAAGGAAATTACTTAATGAAGTTACTTAAATAGCAATTGGTTATTATGGTAAAGCACTTGAAAAATGAATACTTGAGAGTCTAAGACACTGGAGTTTTCAGTGAAGGAAAATCGATCAGTTTTGGCATTTTCAAGGTTAAAATTCAAGTTCCTTTTGAATAGTGGTAGTTCACAGGTTGCTGTTAATGTATATTTATAATATTATCTTGGATTTTATATAACACTTTGCTCAGAAGCCTCATAGGCATCACAAATTTGACTTTATTGGACTGATTTATTCATGTGGTAGAAATGGGGAAGACACTTCATTAGGTAGAGACTAGATAGAGAGTGAACAGGTCCTCTGTTGGCAATTGAGCTATTGTCTTAGGGTTCTCACACTTTTATCAGAAGGAACTGCTGTTCTTTATTAACCATAAAATAGTGAAACATCTCTGTTACATCTTGATATCAAGACAGTTTAATGACAAATGAAAAAAAATGTATTATCAGCCTGACATTGTTTTTGCAAATGCTTATCAGCAGTTGATCTGGCAATGAAATCTCTTAAACAAATGGAGCTATGGGTGACTTTTAAGTTTTCATGAAAATTGAGAGTACTTTCCATGGCTACTGTGTTTTTTTGTTTGTGTGTGTGTGTGCTTAAATTATTATCCTTATTACTTTAAATGTTGGTGTTTTGACTTGTATTTACTTTATATAACTGTACTAAAAACCATTATAAAGTATTTCCGTTTTAAAGAACATTTAAATGTGCATTAAATGTGCATTTAAATGTTAGTTTGGATATAAACACACGTGGAATTATTTGCTACTCCTATGCTAGAAAGTAAGGAAATGAGAGATGCCTGTATGCAAAATTCCAGGAACCTAGAGTTTGTGAATTTTTTTTTTTTGCATTTTACATTTCCAAAGATAATGTTACAGAGAGAGGGGAATAGCACTTTGTTAATGATGAAAAATTGGAAATTGTGGATAGAGAATTCAAGCATTTTCAGAAGCAAGCAGTTTAATAATCCTTTGGAGTTCTTTCTGAAGTTTTATTTCTGGGTAACACTAATCTCATCAGTTGCTCTTTTTTTTTTGAGTGAGGGAGTGTTCCTTTGTAGAAAAAAAAAAACCAAGTCATTGAAACTGTGCACTATATTGTCATCTTGGGTTTTTGTGCAATTCATATTAGTATGTTCAAGTATATTTTAAAAAGATCTGCAAGCAATGTTAATTTTGTTAAATTTTATTTAAACCAGCATTTCCAAGTATACTGAAAGATAAAAAAAATAATCAGAACACTCTTTGCTCTCAAAAAATTCTTATTTTGGTGGATCTAAAGAAAAGTTGTTTTTTGTAGGAGACTCTGAAGAGGCATGATTAAAAAAACATTTATTTGAAATATAGACTATTTCTTTGGGGAATAAGAACAGAACATTGAACTTTTAATGGAAAAGCCTTCCTGAAAATAGTAATTTGAAATGAGTGAGATCCATATTCAAATCTTTTGAGATAGTATTGGTTTTGGAGAGAAACTCTGATGTTTATGTTCTTGAAATTTATTTTTAAAGAACTTTAAATGATGCTTAATATTTCAGAAGGTGGAATTTGGAGGCTATTCTTCCTTGATCTTTTTGTTTTATTTTCATTTTAAATGAAATTCTTTTTCCTCTCAAAAATATTCATGTACTTTCTCCCACTATCTAATACTTATGCAAATTGTACTATTGAGGAGCCAACTTATATTGTTAGAAAAGATCTGGAAGCTTCTGGTTTGTTTCTTTTGGTGATCTTGAGTACTTCTGAGTAATGAGAATGTATTTTAAGTATTTTCTATTGAGATATTTTTTAATGTGGAAAGTTTTGCCCTGAAGTGTTTGGTAACTCCGAGTCCATCTCTTGACACTTAACAGATTGTTTCATCACTCTCTGCCATGTCTCACTGCCTCCCAGTTTCACTGACCCACTAGTGCCTGGTAAGGTTAGATAGGCGTAAACACTACATAGATCATAGAGAAAAACTGAGAGTGAGATACTTTGTGCACTGCATTGATAAGGACACAGGAAAAGCCATTTATAGTGATAATTTTACTGCAGTATGGGTGAATGGGACTTCGTTTGTAGTAGCTGTAATCTAACTTGTTATAATTGTCGTATTGCTCTTTTAACCTGGTGACCTTATTACCCATGAGCATAATGTCATTTGGCCTTGAATGAGACAAGAGGCAAAAAATATGTGTGTGTGTGTTTAAAAAATTTCAAGACAGGCTTGCATTTGTTTTAAAAACACTTACTTTGAAAACATTGAACTTCTCAAGTGTGGTTACTTGTTTTTTGACAATATTATCTTATTTAAACAGCTTTAGACAGCACAATTATATGGTGACTATTTTTCAAGCCCTGACAAAAGTGAACAAGAAATGATTCGTTCTCAAAATAATCCTTCTCAATATAATTTTAATCACATCAAGACTGTAAAATACTTTAGTTTCTCATTCTTCTCAGAATAGAGTCCAATCTTCTATCATGGTCTGTATACCATGTTCTGTCCTTGGCTTAACTCTCACCTCATTTCTAGTTGCTTTTCCCCTCCTGCCTACTCATAGTCTAGGCTCCAGATTTACTAGTTCTCTTACTATGAGGCCTTTGAACACGGATTTCTTTTTCCTGAAACATATTTCTCATAATGTTTTTTGTTTTCAAGAAAGCAAACCAATAAACATGCCCTTTTAATATTTCTTCCTATTATTTATGTTAAATTTCTCTCATTACTGAGTTAGTATTTATAACCCACTTCCCCCATCACATATTTCTAATCAAATCTCTTTTTTAATCAAATCTTTTTTTTATTTTTGATGTGACTTTCTATTTTTGATGAGACTTCCAAGTGTTGTTTGTTGTTTTTAAATTTCTAGAGAAATTGTAAATTTACATGAAATTATTCAGGTAATATATATTCCATATGTACAAATATTTTTAGAGAAATTGTAGAGTTACAGAAAAATCATGCAGAAAATACAAATCCCACATATTTCCCCTTACACACAGTTTTCCCTGTATTATTAACCCTTTGCATTAATGTTGTACTTTTGTTATAAGTGATGAAACAATATTTTATATCACTAACTATAGCCGATAGTTTACTTTAGGGTTTACTGCTTGTGTTTAGAGTTCTGTTATTTTTTTTTTTAATTTTATACTGGTAACGTATTATACAACCCCAAATTTCCCATTTTAAGCACATTCAAATATACATTTCTGTGGTATTAATTAAATTAACAATGCTGTGCTACTATCACCACCACCCATTACCAATATTTTTCTATCATTCCTAACAGAAACTCTGTACCACTTAAGCATTGACTCATTATTCCCTACCCCTACCCAAGCCTGTGGTAAACTGTATTCTAGTTTCTGACTCTGAAATTTTGGCTTATTTTAATTTTTTCATATCAATGAGAACATGCAATATTCGTCCTTTTGTATTATGGCTTTTTTCACTCAACATGATGTCTTAACAGTTCATTCATATGCAAATATGAATTAAAACTTCATTCTTTTTTACTGCTGAATAAGTTTTCATTGTCTGTATTTACAACTTTTGGATATCCATTTATCTGTTGTTGGACATTTATCTGTTGCATTGCTTCTCTCTTTTGGCAATTGTGAATAATACCACTAGGAACATCAGTATGCTAATATCTTTAGATCCTTGCTTTCATTATTTGGGGGTATATACCTAGAAGTGGGATTGGTAGATTATGTAGTAATTTTATACTTTTTCTGAGGAATCACCAAACTGTTTAACACAGCAGTTATACTGTTTTATATTCCCACTAATAATGAAGGGATGTGCCTGTTTCTCCACATCTCTCCAATGCTTATTTTTGTTTTTGTTTTTGTTTTTTCAAGTAGTAGTCATTCTGGTAGGTGTCAAATGATATCTTACTGTGGTTAATTTGCATTTTCCTAATGACTAATGAGATTGTGTATCTTTTCATGTGCCTTTTGGCTATTTGTACATCTTCTTTAAAGAAATGTCTATTCAAGTCTTTTGCTTATTTTTAAATTGGGTTGTTTGTCTTTTTGTTTTTGAGTTGTAGCTTTTCTTTATATATTCTGGCTATTAAACAATTATTGGATATGTGGTTTCCAAATACATTCTCCCAATCTGTAGATTGTCTTTTTACTTTCATGATGAAGTTCTTTGATGCACAAAAGTGTTTAATTTTCATGAAGTCCCATTTGTTTTTCTGTTGTTGCTAGTGGTTTTGGTGTAAAGTCTAAAAAGCAATCACCTAACACAAGGTCCTGAAGATGCTTCCCTATGTTTTTTTCTAGGAGTTTTATAGTTTTGTTTTTATATTTAAGTCTTTGATCCATTTTGAGTTATTTTTGTATATGGTGTGAGGTGTAGGGATCCATGTTCATTCTTTTGTGTATGGATATCCAGTTTTCTCAGCACCAAAGAAAGAGGCTATTCTTTACCCATTGAGTGGGCTTGGTACCCTTATCAAAATAATGCTGTATATATTCTTTAGGATTGGTAGGAATGGTTTCGATTGGGGTTTGGCAAGTTATGATTGGTAGCAATGTCTAACTGAAGCTTGCATAAGAGTGACCTCCAGAGTTGCCTCTCAAATCTGTTTGAACACTCTTAGCCACTGCTACCTTATTTGTTACACTTCTTTTCCCCCTTTTTGTCAGGATGGAATTGTTGATACCACAATGCCAGGGCCATGCTCATCCCTGAGAGTCATCTCTGAGGCCACCAGGGAGACTTTTACCCCTGGATGTCATGTTCCATGTCACGGGTAAGACAATGATTTCACTTGCAGGGTTGGGCTTAGAGAGAGCGAGGCCACATCTGAGCAACAAAAGAGGGCCTCTGGAGGTGACTCTTAGGCATACCTGTAGGTAGGCTAAGCTTTTCCACTACATATATAAGCTTCACAAGAGCAAGCCTCAAGATCAAGGGCTTGATTTGGGTACCCCTAATGTTTGACTCAGCATCAAAGGATTCCCCGGTGGTGAAATTTAATAGTCCCATATTTTCTCTCCCATCCCTCAAGGGACTTTGCTAATACTTTTTGATTATTTGTTTAATATACTCTGGGATATATCCAAGCAGTACATTAAACTATACAGAATTAAAGACCCTCATTCTTATTCTGGGCTTCCTGTGTTTGGATTGTTTAAATGATATCCACACAGGTTGAGTTAGATTATGTGCTACAGAAAATTTATCTTCTGGATAAAATAAACCTTTCTTACTTTCATCTCAAAATAAACCTTTCTTATTTTAGAAGTTCTAAAATACAGACAATATCTTCCTTACCCCTGTATTCTGAATTACCTTAATCCTGATTTGTTCAGCTTTGTTTTTATCTCTAAATACCAGGTAAACCATATATGATAAAAACAGCCTCTCAAAATCCAGAAATAACAATTACTACTCATGATGAAATATGACTGCTATAAGAGCATACAATCTAGGCCCCAGTTTTCTTATAACTATTTTCTCTTATATATTATTTATTTCTTTTGCTCCTATGTTTCTGGCTTATGTTGCCTCACCAAATGCTGACATCCTTGCATGCCTCACAACTTTGATCCTTTTCATAGCAGCATAATGTTTAATCCTATGTATACACTATCATTCACCAGTCCACCTCTCAGTCAGTGCATCTTTCAGCTACCTCCATCTACTGGGCCTCATGTATAACATCCAGAGTCAACAACGTCCATCAATACTCTCAATTTTAGATAATTTCATGGTTCCCAAGAGAAAGGTAAGCAGGAAACATATCCTCATCAAATAGAAAATCCAAACGTCCCCCTAACTCTTGTTCTTCCCCATATTGTGTACCTTGGTATTGCTGTAGAACTGTTGATGTTTTTCTGAGTAACATAGCCCATAGCATGCAATAGCATTCCCGCCCCCCCAATACTCTGAAGTTATACACTCTTTATACAAGAGTCATTCCTTTGCAGTAGTTCATGTAAGAAATTATTTATTTTTGTACTGTTAATTGGTGGGACACGTGAGTCTGTACAACCCCTTTCAATCATGTTCACCTTCAATATGGTAATATTACTTATAGACCCACCAGTGAACTGCCTTCACTTCTATCTCTTCCCTTACAATTAAATTCAGCCTCATTAGCTAATCATTTACCCTTCTCAAGCTTCTGTGTATCTCTAGGTCCCCTATATTCTGTATTATAAGCCTCTGATTTTACCTTTACCAGGGTCGTAAAAGTGGAATCATACAGTACCTATCCTTTTGTATCGGGCTTAGTTCACTCAACATTATGTTCTCAAGGCTCATCCATCTTGTCATGTGCTTCAGGACCATTTTGTCTTACTGATGCATAATATTCCAATGTATGTATATGCCATATTTGTTAATCCACTCAGCTGTTGATGGGCACGTGGGTTGTTTCCATTTTTTGGTGATTGTGAATAATGCTGCTATGAACATCGGTGTACAAATCTCTGTTTGTATCACTGCTTTCAGCTCTTCTAGGTATATCCCGAATAGTGATATTGAAAGGTTATAGGGCAACTCGATGTTTAGTTTTCTGAGGAACCGTCAGACTGTCCTCCATAGCAGCTGTACCATTATACATTCCTACCAGCAGTGCATAAGTGTCTCAATTTCTTTATATCCTCTCCAACATTTATAGTTTCCTGTTTGTTAATAGCAGCGGTTCTTATAGGTGTGAGGTAGTATCTTATTGTAGTCTTGATCTGTATTTCCTTTATAGCTAATGAGAATGAGCATCTCTTCATGTTCTTTTTAGCCATCTATATTTGCTCTTCAGAAAATTGCCTATTCATATTTTAGTCCATTTTATAATTGAATGGTTGTTCTTTTGTTGTTGAGTTGTATAATTTCTCTATGTATACAGGATACCAAACCTTTATCTGTTGTGTGATTTTGAAATATTTTCTCCCATTGAGTTGGCTGCCTCTTCACCTTTTTGACAGTCTTTTTTTTTTTTTAACTTTTTAATTGTATAGTATAGCATATATACAAAGCAAAGAAATAAAGAAGCAGTAGTTTTCAAAGCATTCTTCAAAAAGTAGTTACAGGACAGATCTTGGAGTTTGTCATGGGCTACCATACCATTCTCTCAGATTTTTCCTTCTAGCTGCTCCAGAATATAGGAGGCTAGAGGGCTTAAATATTATTTTTATCACCACAATTGACTTTTTTTCTTGTGAAAAATAGCATCTATACAAAAAAGCAATACATTTCAAAGCACAGAACCACAATTAATTGTAGAACATATTTCAGAGCCTGACAGGGGGCTACAATTTCACAGTTTTAGGTTTTTACCTCTAGCTGCTCCAAGACACTGTAGACCAAAAGAGATATCAATGTAATGATTCAGCATTCATATTCATTTGTTAAATCCTATCTTCACTGTACAACTCCATCATCACCTTTGATTTTTCCATCCCTCTCTTTAGAGGTGTTTGGGCTATGGCCATTCTAACTTTTTCATATTGGAAGGGTCTGTCACTAACATGGGGTAGATAAATGTAATTATCTAATATTCTGGAGAGGCTGGGCCCTCTAAGTTTCAGGATCTATCTGGTCCAAAAACCCATCCGTATGTTCGTTGTTTCTGAAGTTGTAGGTTTCTGAAAAGTTACTTTAGTGCATGGAACCCTTGTGGAATCTTATATATTGCCCTAGGTGTTTTTTAGAATTGGCTATAATGGTCTTGGTTGGGTTTGGCAGGTTATGATAGGTAGCAAGGTCTAACCGAAGCTTGAGTAAGAGAAACCTCCAGAGTAACCTCTCGACTCTATTTGAACTCTCTTTACCCACTGATACTTTATTAGTTATCCTTCTTTTCCCCCTTTTGGTCAAGATGGAACTGTTGATCCCATGGTGCCAGGGCCGGATTCATCCCTGGGAGTCATCTCCCACGTCACCAGGGAGACTTTCATCCCTGGATGTCATGTCCCATGTAGCAGGGAGGGCAATGATTTTACTTGCAGAGTTAGGCTTAGAGAGACTGAGGCCACATCTGAACAACAAAAGCTGTCCTCCACAAGTAACTCCTAAGGCATGCCTATAGGTAGTCTATGCTTCTCCGCTACCTACAATAGCTTCACAAGAGTAAGCCTCATGATTGAGGGCATGGCCCATTGATTTGGGTGTCCACAAAGTTTGACACAGTATCAGGGGATTCCCTGATGGTAAGATTTAATAGTTCCATACTCCCTCTCCCATCCCTCAAGAGACTTTGCCAATACTTCCTGATTATCCACTTAATACACTCTAGGATGTATTCAGGCATTACAATAATCCATACAAGATTAAAGGACCTCTTTCTTATTCTAGGCTCCCTGTGTTTCAGTTGTTCAAATGAGCTATACAGATAGGTTGAGTTAGAATATATGCTACAGAATATTTTTGTCCTAGACCAAATAAACCTTTCTTCCTTTGGTCTCAACCCCAACCTGATCAGCTTTGTTCTTATCTCTAGATACCAAGTTATATATATATAACCTCTCAAAATCCAGAAATAATAATCACCACTCCAGACTTAATCTGCTATAAAAGCTTACAATTGAGGCCCCTGTTCTCTTATAAGCATTTTCTAAAGGAGACCATACCATTGTTGTTCTTTTGCTTCTAGCTCATTTTGCCTCACCAAATGTCCCACATGTTCATTCACATCCTTGCATGCCTTATGACTTTGTTCCGTTTTGTAGCAGTACAACCTTCTTTCATAAGTATACACCATCGCTCCCCAATCCGCTTCTCAGTCAGTGCATCTTTCAGCCATCTGCATTCATCAGGTATCATGTATAGTGCCCAAAAGTCCACAGTCCATCAAGATTCTCAATTTTAGATAATTCCATCATTCCCAAGAGACACAAAACCAATAAACATACTCTTGCCAATAGGAAATTTAAATCTCCTCTTAACTTTTGTCCCTCTGCCCCATTATTTACCTCTGCTCTTGCTGTGGTAGTGCTGATGTTTTTCTTTTGAACATAGCCCATAGCATACAATAGCAGTTTTCCCCCTATACCCTGGTCTTAAACACTGTTTGTATACGAATCATATCTTTGAAGTAATTCTCGCAGGAACTAATTCGTATTTCTAGTGTTAATCAGCTGGACATGTAGGTCTATACAATCCCTTTCAATCTTGTTCATCCTCAATATGGTAATATTACTTATGGACCCACTAGAGCACTACTTTCACTTCTGTCTATTCCCTCACATTGAAGTTCAACCTCATTAGCTAACCATTCACCCATTTCTAGCTCTATGTATCTAAGTCCCCTATATTCAGTATTATAAGCCTCTAATTTTACCTTTATGCTGGTCATACAAGTGGAATCATACAGTATCTATCCTTTTGTGTCTGGCGTATTTCACTTTTTCACTTAGCATTATGCTTTTTGACAGTCTTTTGATGTACAAAAGCATTTGATTTTGAGGAGTTCTCATTTATCTGTTTTTTTTCCTTTGTTGCTTGTGCTTTGGGTATAAAGTTTAGGAAGCTACCTCTTATTACTAGGTCTTTAAGATATCTCCCTCCATTTTATTCTACGAGCTTTATGGTACTGGTTCTTATATTTAGGTATTTGATCCAATTTGAGTTAATTTTTGCATAAGGTGTAAGATAAGGGTTTTCTTTCATTTTTCTGGCTATTGATATCCAGTTCTCCCATGCCCATTCATTGAAAAGACTGTTTTTCCCAGTTCAGTAATTTGGGGGCCTCGTCAAAGATCAATTTATCATAGATTTGGTGCTCTATTTCTGTGCTCTTGATCATTCCGTTGGTCAGTACTTCCATCTTTGAGACAATACCAAGCTGTTTTGACTACTGTAGCTTTATGATAAGTTTTAAAATTGGGGAGTGTTAATCCTCCCACTTTGTTTTTCTTTTTTAGGATGCTTTTAGCTATTCGGGGTCTCTTTCCCTTCCAGATGAATTTGGTAATCAACTTTTCCAAATTTATTGCCCTAAATGCCTATATCAAAAAAGAAGAAAGAGCAAAAATTGAGGAATTAACTGTCCACTTGGAAGAACTAGAGAAAGAACAGCAAACTAACCACAAAGCAAGCAAAAGGAAAGAAATAACAAAGATTAGAGCAGAAATAAATGAAATTGAAAACATGAAAACAATTGAAAAAATCAATAAAACCAGAAGCTTGTTCTCTGAGAAAATCAATAAGATTGATGGACCCTCAGTAAGACTGACAAAAAAGAAGAAGACAGAGAATGCAACTAAATAAGATCAGAAATGGAGGAGGAGACATAACCACTGACCCCACAGAAATAAAGGAAGTAATGACAGTATACTATGAACAACTTTATGCTAATAAATACAACAATGTAGATGAAATGGACAACTTTCTTGAAGGGCATGAACAACCAACTTTGACTCGAGAAGAAATAGATGATCTCAACAAACCAATCACAAGTAAAGAAATTGAATCAGTTATTAAGAAGCTCCCCAAGAAGAAAAGTCCAGGACCAGATGGCTTCACAGGTGAATTCTACCAAACATTCCAGAAAGAATTAGTACCAATCCTGCTCAAACTCTTCCGAAAAATTGAAGAGAAGGGAAAGCTACCTGATTCATTCTATGAAGTCAACATCACCCTCATACCAAACCCAGACAAAGATATTACAAGACAAGGAAACTACAGACCAGTCTCTCTAATGAATATAGATGCAAAAATCCTCAACAAAATTCTAGCAAATCGAATCCAGCAACACATTAAAAGAATTTTACATCATGGCCGAGTAGGATTCATCCCAGGTGTACCAGGATGGTTCAACATAAGAAAATCAATTAACTTAATACACCATATCAACAAATCAGAGCAGAAAAACCACATGATCATCTCGATTGATGCAGAAAAGGCATTTGACAAAATTCAACATCCTTTCTTGTTGAAAACACACTTCAAAGGATAGGAATAGAAAGGAACTTCCTTAAAATGACAAAGGGAATATATGAGAAACCCACAGCTAATATCATCCTCATGGGGAAAACCTGAAAACTTTTCCCCTAAGATCAGGAACAAGACAAGGATGTCCACTATCACCACTGTTATTCAACATTGTGTTGGAAGTTCTAGCCAGAGCAATTAGACAAGAAAAAGAAATACAAGGCATCAGAATTGGAAAGGAAGAAGTAAAACTCTCACTGTTTGCAGATGATATGATACTATATGTCGAAAGCCCCGAAAAATCCACAGCACAACTACTAGAGCTAATAAATGAGTACAACAAAGTGGCAGGTTACAAGATCAACACTCAAAAATCTGTAGTGTTTCTATACACTGATAATGAACAATCTGAGGGGGAAATGAAGAAACGAATTCCATTTACAATTGCAACCAAAAGAATAAAATATTTAGGAATAAATTTAACCAAAGAGACAAAAGACCTGTACAAGGAAAACTACAAGAAATTGTTAAAAGAAATCACAGGAGACCTAAATAGATGGAAGGGCATACCGTGTTAATGGATTGGAAGACCAAATATAGTTAAGATGTCAATTCTACTTAAATTGATTTACAGATTCAATGCAATACCAATCAAAATCCCAACAACTTACTTTTCAGAAATAGAAAAACCAGTAACCAAATTTATCTGGAAAGGCAGGTGCCCCGAATAGCTAAAAGTATCCTGAGAAAAAAAAAAAGAAGTTGGAGGTCTCACGCTACCTGACTTTAAGGCATATTATGAAACTACAGTGGTCAAAACAGCATGGTACTGGCATAAAGATAGATATATTGACCAATGGAATCGAATAGTGTTCAGATATATACCCTCTCATCTATGGACGATTGATCTTTGATAAGGCAGTCAAGCCAACTCACCTGGGACAGAACGGTCTCTTCAATAAATGGTGCCTAGAGAACTGGATATCCATATGCAAGAGAATGAAAGAGGACCCATATCTCACACCCTATACAAAAGTTAACTCAAAATGGATCAAAGACCTAAACATTAGATCTAAGACCATAAAACCGTTAGAAGAAAATGTAGGGAAATATCTTATAAATCTTATACTTGGAGGCAGTTTTATAGACCTTACACCCAAAGCAAGAGCATTGAAGAAAGAAAGAAAGAAATGGGAACTCCTGAAAATTAAACACTTTTGCGCATCAAAGAACTTAGTCAAGAAAGTAAAAAGACAGCCTACACAATGGGAAGCAATGTTTGGAAACGATATATCAGATAAAGGTCTAGTATCCAGAATTTATAAAGAGATTGTTCAACTCAACAACAAAAGACAACCAACCCAATTACAAAATGGGCAAAAGACTTGAACAGACACTTCTCAGAAGAGGAAATACAAATGGCCAAAAGGCACATGAAGAGATGCTCAACTTCCCTGGCTATTAGAGAAATGCAAATCAAAACCACAGTTAGATATCATCTCACACCCACCAGAATGGCCATTATCAATAAAACAGAAAATGACAAGTGCTGGAGAGGATGTGGAGAAAGAGGCACACTTATCCACTGTTGGTAGGAATGTCAAATGGTGCAACCACTGTGGAAGGTAGTTTGGCGGTTCCTCAAAAAGCTGAATGTAGAATTGCTGTATGACCCGGCAATACCATTGCTAGGTATCTACTCAAAAGACATGAGGGCAAGGACACAAATGGACATTTGCACACCAATGTTTATAGCAGCATTATTTACAATGCGAAGAAATGGAAACAGCCAAAATGTCCATCAGCAGACGAGTGGCTAAACAAACTGTGGCATATACATACAATGGAATATTATGCAGCTATAAGACAGAATAAAGTTATGAAGTATGTAACAACATGGATGGATCTTAAGGACATTATGCTGAGTGAGATTAGCCAAAAACAAAAGGACAAATACTGTATGGTCTCACTGATTTGAACTGACATTAGTGAATAAACTTGGAGAATTTCATTGGTGACAAGATCATCAGGAGGTAGAAATAGGGTAAGATATTGGGTAATTGGAGTTGAAGGGAATACAGATTGTGCAGCAGGACTGAATGTAAAAACTCAGAAATGGACAGCACAATACTACCTAACTGTAATACAATTATGTTAAAATACTGAATGAAGCTGAATGTGAGAATGATAGAGGGAAGACGGCTGGGGGCACAAATGAAATCAGAAAGAAAGATGATAAAGACTGGGATGGTATAATCTAAGAATGCCTAGAGTATATAATGATAGTGACTAAATGTATAAATTTTTAAAATGTTTTTGCCTGAGGAAGAACAAAGGAATGTCATTACTGCAGGGTGCTGAAAATAGATGGTAATTAATATTTAAAAATTTTACCTTATGTGTGAGACTAGAGCAAAAAATGTTTATTTGGTATGAAATTTATATTTTGACTAGTGCATTTCCTAATATAGCTTATGTAGACAGCTTAATTGAACACCATAAGTACATGGAATCTTGAGTAGGACACAGATTTTGTTGGTTTGTCCAGAGTGATGCCCTGATAAATCCCAGAGTGATTTGATCAGTGAGTGGAAAAGTATTTGCCAAGTCCCCTTCGGGGAATGGTGAGAAAAGGGGAAAATTCAACGTCCCCAAGTCGAATTCTTGATATTCTCACAAGCAGTGCGGACAATCAAAGCTATAGGCTGAGCCCCCAATCTTGGGGTTTGTTCACATGAAACTTAACCCCACAAAGGATAGGTTAAGCCTACTTAAAATTAGGCTTAAGAGTCACCCACAAGAGAACCTCTTTGTTGCTCAGATGTGGCCTCTCTCTCCAGCCAACACAACAAGCAAATTCACCACCCTCCCCCTGTCTGTGTGGGAGATGACTCCCAGGGATGTGGACCTTCCTGGCAATGTGGGACAGAAATCCTGGAATGAGCTGAGACTCAGCATCAAGTGATTCAGAATACCCCTAGAATGAGCTGAGACTCAGCATCAGGGGATTGAGAAAACTTTCTCAACCAAAAGGGGGATGAGTGAAATGAGACAAAATAAAGTGTCGATGGCTGAGAGATTCCAAACAGAGTCGAGAGGTTATCTTGGAGGTTATTCTTACTCATTAAATACATATCACCTTTTTAGTCAAGATGCAGTGGAGAGGCTGGAGGGAAGTACCTGAAAATGTAGAGCTGTGTTCCAGTCGCCATGTTTCTTGAAGATGATTGTATAATGATATAGCTTTCACAGTGTGACTGGAAAACCTTGTGTCTGATGTTCCTTTTACCTACCTTATCAACAGACGAGTAAAACATATGGAGGGCGGCTGCCGTGGCTCAGCAGGCAGAGCTGCGACCTGCCGTGCTGGAGGTCTAGAGTTCGGTCCCTGGTGCCTCCTGCCCATATGCAAATTAAAAAAAAAAAACATATGGAATAAAGGTGAATAACAGGGGAAACAAATGTTAAAATAGAGTGAAATGCTGGTGATCGGTGTCGGGGAGGGGTGGTGGTATGGTATGTATGAATTTTTTTCTGTTTTCTTTTTATTTCTGTTTCTGAATAAATGCAAATGTTCCAAGAAATGATCATGATGATGAATATACAACTAGGTGATGATATTGTGAATTACTGATTATATACGTAGAACAGCATGATCAAACGTTACAAATGTTTGCATTTGTTTGGTGTTTTTGGTATTTAAAAAAAATTAAGAAATTAATTAAAAATAAAAGAAAGTAAAAATAAATAGATAAATATCTTCCTACTACCTTCTTGCTTCATGGTTTCCAGTGTGAAATTGACACTTAATCTTAGCGAATCTCCCTTGTATATGACACTTTGCTTCTCTCTTGTGGTTTTCAGAATTCTCTCATTGACACTTGTCAATTTGATTATAACGTGGCATGATATTGGGTCTGTTTTAGTTTATTTTATTTGGACTTCATTGAGCATCTTGGATTTGTATGTTAATGCCCTTTATTAAATTTGGAAAGCAATCAGCCATTATTTCTTTCAGCATTTTCTCTTCCCCTTTCTCTGTTTCTTCTCCTTCTGGGACTCCCAGAGGGCATATGTTGGTAGTGTCCTTTATGGTTTCCCACAGATTTCTCAGAGTCTGTTCATTTTCCTTCATTCTTTCCTCTTTATGCTTTTTAGATTGGATGATTTCACTTGGCTTATCTTCAACTTTGCAGATTATTTCTTCTGCCAGCTCCATTCTGTTGTTGAATGCCTCTAGGGAGTTTTTAATTTCTCTTACTGTGGGCTTCAGCTATGTTTGGTTCCTTTTCATAATTTCCATCTCTCTATTGATATTCTCTTTGTGTTCATCTATTGTTTTCCTGATTTCCCTTAATTCTTTTCCACATTTTCCTTTAGCTCTTTGAGCATATTTAGGACCAGGTTTTTGAAATCTTTGTCTGGAATGTCCCAGGTCTGATGCTCCTCACTGAGAGTTTCTAATGCTCTAATTTCCTTCTTTGCCTGGGCCATTGCTTCTTCTTTCTTTGTGTGTTTTGTAATATTTTGTTGAAACCTATATATATTGATATTTTACTATGTTATCACTGAAATGTAGACTCTGAGGCATCTGTTCCTTAAGCTTGTATCCAGCTGGTGATATGACAGAGCTTTCCTTGAGTGCCAGACTAGCAAAAATTAATTAATTAGTTAATTAAAGAAAAGGAATAAAGAAAACACCTTTCCCAGTCTCTGAAGATTGACCTGTTGAGTGTTCTCTTTCAGAATTTACCCATACTATGGGTTTGGAGAATAGCTCCAGGCCAGAGCCTTCCTAATCATTTCTGCATGTGCCTCTTGTTTTAGGTATGTGCCTGTGACTCTAGAAATTCTCCCTTTTCAAGGATACATATATCCCCTCTTCTCTGGGAAATAGTTTCCTCATGGATCCCAGTCATTGCTACCATATGTCCAACCAGCCAGTAATCCCTTGCCTCAGGTAGCATGACTTGACTGCTTTCCTATAGTGTTTTGTAGGAGAGCACAGTGAGCTATCTTCTATACACAGGGCAAATTCTGGGACTGTGAGTCCCTCAGGCCACCACCAGACAGATTGGGCCAGACATGCTTCCAGTATATGTACTACAGTAACTTTGTTCCCTGTGGAACAGGGATCAGAGATCCTCACTGGGACCATAGCCAGCTCTGAACTGAGCTGATGAGGGGTGGGAAGGGGCCAGCCACAGCACAAGGAGATTCTACCAATATTAATTGGCCTTGACTCAGCACTCACCTTGTCACTACAATCCTTTTAACTATTTTCTGGAAATTTTAGAAAAATGCTTTTGCCAATTCCTCCTAGTTGTTCAAAGATCCTCTAGGAATATGGAGCCCTGAAATATCTTACTCCACCATCTTGATTGGGGCAGACCCTATCCCTATTTAATGTCACCTGTATGAACATTCTAATCTAGCGATTAAACACTGCTTTAGCTTCTCTATTGCTGAAACAAATACCATACAGTGGTTGGCTTAAACAATGGAATTTTTGACTCATAGTGTCAGAGGGAGAAGGCTTGCTTTCTCCTGTGGTCAGTGTCTTCTAATTGGCCAGAAATGTTGGTGTTCCTTGGCTTTTCTGTCACATGGCAGTACACGTGGTGGCATCTTCTCCTTTCTTTTCTGGGATCTGTTAACTTCCAGCTTCTTATTGTTCCCCATGACTTCTCTTTGTGTCCAATTTCCTTTTGTAAAAGGACTTCTGCCATACTGGATTAAGGCCCATTCTCATTCAGTTTGGTCACACCTTCACTAATAACAACTTCAAAGGTCCTATTGAAAAATGAGTTCATACACAGAGGACCAGGGGTTGGGATGTGAACATGCCTTTTGTTGGGGAACATGATTCAATTCCCAATAAGACCCCTGAAATATGAGCGGTAGAAGGGCTCTTTTAGCTTTATCTTTTTATAGAAGAGGAAACTGACAAGTTACTTATTTGAAGTCACATAGTGGTAAACAGTGGTATTACAACTAAAATATAGGTACAGATTGTCTAGCTTTTGTTATTTTCTGCATCAATTGCTTAATTAATTGTGCTGTATAAATTGAACACTATTCTAAGCACTTTACAATTATTATTAAAGTGGAAATATTATATTGCAAAGTAATGTAGTATATAATAAATGAACTTTTATGAACCAAATCAGCCCATGGTTTTCTTTCATCATCAGCAAGGTACTAATTTGGTTCCCTGTCAGTAATGATTGGGAATAGGAGTCGGGATAGTAAGGCCTTTTCTACTTTTTTAGGCTACCTTTTCAAAAAGTCTTTTCTCTTTCAGGTTTACCTTTGTTGCAAACTTTAAGAAAATTCTGTTCTCTCAGTTTTTATGTGACCATACTTGTCAACATTTTTGCTGTTGTTGTTCAGAACCATTGTATGCAGAAATCTGTTGATCCATAGTTGTTTTATGAAAAAGGACTGTCTCTAAACAGTAAAATCACTTACTTTCCCCTATGAAAATGAGTCTATCTGCTTACAACTTCTTTTTCTTTTAACATAAAAATATGCCACTAGGGTATGCAGGTGGTTTAGTGGTAGAGTGCTCGCCTTCCATGTTGGGAGACCTGGGTTCGATTTTTGGACCATGCAGCCAAAAAAAATATGCTGCTAAAACCAGTATCTATAAGGGAGTAAATTGTCCACACCAGATCACAATTTGTTGCAAATGATTGTAGGTTTAAGCAGTTAAGAGTGATTGCTTGTCTTTTAGCTCTTATTTAGGTTTTTAGGAGGGTCTTGAAGATAACTTTGTAAGCTTTAGTTGAATTTGAGTAATTGTTGTATTAGCTAGGGTTCTCTAGAGAAACAGAATCAGCAGGAGATATCTGTAAATATAAAATTTATAAAAGTGTCTCACACAGCTTTGGGGATGTAAGAGTCCAAGATCTGTAGGGCAGGCTGTGAGCTGGGAGCTCCAATGAAGGTCCTCAACAAACTCTCAGGAGAGGCTGGCTGGCTGAAGCAGAAAGACTGATTGTCTCTCCTGAATCCTCCTTAAAAGCCTTCTGGTGATTAGATTAAGCTCATTCATTGCAGGAGATACTCCCCTTAGCTAATTGCAAATTCAGTCAGCTGTGGATACAGCCAACGTGGTCATGATTTAAGTCCATGAAATGTTCTCACAGCAACAGACATGCCAGTGCTTGCCCGACCAGACAAGCAGGCACCACCACCTGGTCAAGTTGACACATAAACCTGACCATCACAATTGTTTATCTAGGTTTTCCTGTATTATTCAGAGACTCTGAATTATGATTTTGTCAATCAAATCAAGCTATAAAGTAGTTGGGCTTTAAAATCTTAATGGCAAATATAAAAGTATGAGACTTCATGAGCATGCATGTTTCATTCAGAAAAAAAAAATAGTAAACTCTGAGCTCATACTGGTAATAAACAGATATATAAGTGAATGGATGAAAGAGTGAATGAATGAATAGGGGAGGTGGATGCAGTCTTACAGTAGACTGACAAGTGCTGACCTTTGAAAGACAGTGCTCCATGGATCTCCTCTGTCTTTACATCTTATGAGCAGAGACCCAGACTGATTCCACATCATCTTTTCATCCTTTGCGTAGCAAATAGCTTTGGGAAGTAGATATGGCATCTCCCTTCAGAGGAGTGTGCTTTTAGCCTTGAAAAATATAGTGTTTTTCTGTGGAACAAAGGGATTTGGGTACTGTACTCTCAGGGTTTTTCTCCTTTAATGCAACTACTATGTGTGCAATCGTCACCTGGATCTCTTCATATTGCTCCATGGGAATTGGGACTCTGGGAACTGATGCAGGTAAATGCTGACATTCTGGTTACTGCTATTGAAATGAATAAGAAAGTTCTTTGTCTCTAAATCTGTTGTCTTTTGCCTTCTGGTAGCATCCATGAAAACGCTGTTATGTTAATTTATTGCCTTGTAAGTGGATAAAGTCTCAGATTCTTCATTGTTCTTTATTTTACAGTCATTACAACATAGATTGATTCAGGTATGCATCATCAATATATGCTAAATCTAGGGGGATGTTTTGATAAGAGTAGGATATTTACATGGTCTTAAAGTGGCTCTGCTCATTGATTTTTAGCGGTAAGAGAAAAAATAGTAATCTGATAACACCATCAACAGGTAATTAACATTAACATCATGATTGAGGATCATGTGTGCCTCTGAATAAGATGTTCTGAGGGGTTTACAGCATCATTTATGTAATATTCTGACCTGGAGTGTATAACCTAAATCTAATTCAACCCTATATCACAGAAACCCAAAATGAAGAATGTATTATTGAGAGAGAGAGAGAGAGAGAATGAGTGAACAAACTGTTTTCAAAAATGTCAGTCAGATAAGATAAAGGCTAAGGAACTGTTTCAGATTAGAGGAAACTCAAAGAGACATGGTAACTGAATGCAGTGTGTTACCCTAGACCAGGCTTTTGCAATTTTTTTGTTCAGGGCCATATAGTAAATATTTTATGCTTTGCAGGCCATATAGTCTCGGTTATGATTTCTTATCTCTACTGTTATACCTAATAAGCAGCCAGACACAATGTGTGAATGAATGAATATGGCTTTATTCCCCCCCAAAATGTATTTACATAGCAGGCTGGGTTTGACTCATAGGCTATGGTTTGCTGACCTCTGTCCTAAATTGTATCCTGTACCTGGGGGAAAATATGCTATAAAGGATATTTTTTGGTCCATTGACAAAATAGGAATATGGATGGTAGATTAGGAAAAAGTTATATTGATGTTAAATTTTCTGAAGTTGATAACTATTCTTTAGTTATATAAGAAAATATCCTTATTCTTAGGAAATGCATAATGAAGTATTTAAAAGTTAAGACCTATTGTATATAACTTACTTTCAAATGGTTCCGGAAAAGTAGATATGCAGAAAGAGTACAAATAGGAAAGCATATGGAGCAAAGTATTAACAATAGGTGAAACTGGATAAAGGGTATATAAGTGCTTTTTAACTAGTCTTACAATTTCTCTATAGGTTAAAATTATTTCCAAATAAAAAGTTAAATGGGCTTGTATGTGTTATATGTGAATTTATAAATATGTATATAGCCTATAAGAGGGGGAAAAAGATAATATAAAAGAAAACTGTGACTCCTTTACACTCACTTTTTAGATATCTACAAAAAAAAAAAAAAAAAGAAAAAAGAGAAGTTAACCAAAATGTAACTTGAAAATGAAATCTGTGATTGATGTAACGAGGGAAGCCAGCAGACATCATCCTTGGCCTAAACTGAATGCACTTAGTTACCAAGTGGCTGCAGTCTAAGGGCCAGAGGTTTTAGTGCAGTCTAAAAACGATGGTGGGAGCCACATTTTCCAGACTGAAACACAGAGTACCTTGTTTAGTCAGCACAGTTTAGGTCAAATGTGGTTATGAAAAACAGATGAATTCTGGTGATCAAGTTGTACTTTGACAAATATTCCATTGTTTGAACATTGCAGTAATTTCTGAAAAATGTGAAGCAGCCTGGGCTACAGAGATTGAGTTCTCTTTTCTCAACTTCCTTGCCTGCTCACAAAGGTCTTGTCATCATGGGGAGTAGAAATAACAGTGCAGAACAAGTATATTAGATACCTCCCTCCCCCTCTTTGCTCTGTTGGTAAATCAAGCAGTTATGGGCAGGTTTTTTCTTTTCTTTTTTTTTTGTCAACTGGAGGTCTTGTATTACTCTGGGCTTTGGAGATAGCTTTTATACTTCAGCTTTGTGAACAGTGGTGTGTTCTAGTGAATTAGATACTTTGAGTTTATACCATTGATAGAAAACCGGTACTTGGGGTATACCGAGGCATTACTATATTTCTCTGGCTCCTCTGGCAGTGACCTGAGAGAATCATTATTCCAGCCAGTGTCTATTCCCACTGCATGAAACACACCCATAGATCTCTGTTCTTTTTCTTCAATTTTTTGGAAAAGTTTGAGCAGGATTGGTGTTAGTTCTTTTTGGAATGTTTGATAAAATTCCCCTGTGAAACCATCTGGTCTTGGGCTTTTCTTTTTAGGAAGATTTTAGGTGACTGATTGAATCTCTTTACTTGTAATTGGTTTGTTGAGATCGTCTGTTTCTTCTTGAGTCAGTAAAAGCCTGTTCATGTGTTTACAGGAATTTTTCCATTTCATCCAAGTTATCTAGCTTGTTGGTGTATAGGTGTTCATAATATCCTCTTATGATTTTTTTTATTTCTTCGGGGTCTGTGGTGACAACTCCCCATCTAATTTCTGATTTTGTTTATTCTTTGTCAGCTTTGCTAGTGGTCCATTGATTTTATTGATTTTCTCTGTGAACCAACTTTTGGTTTTATTCTTTCTATTGTTCTTTCGTTCTCCCGTTCATTTAACTCTGCTTTAATCTTTATTATTCCTCTTCTTCTATTTGCTTTGGAGTTAGTTTGCTGTTCTTTCTCAAGTTCCTCCATGTGAGCAGTTAAATCTTTGATTTTTGTTCTTTCTTCCTTTTTAAAATAGGCATTTAGGACAATAATTTCCCTCTCAGCACAGCCTTTGCCATATCCCATAAGTTCTGATATGTTGTATTCTCCTTTTCATTCATCTCCAGATAGCTACCGATTTCTCTAGCTTTCTTCTTTGAACCACTGGTTGGTGGGTCATATTATTTCACAAATACTTTTACTTACATTAAGTAAGTAAAAGTGTGTTACTTAATCTCCATATGTTTGTGAAAATCTTGTTCTTTTGTGGTTATTGATTTCCAGCTTCATTCCGTTGTGATCATAGAAAGTACTTTTAATAATTTCAGTATTTTTAAATATATAAAGGCCTGTTTTGTGCCCTAGCATATGATCTATCCTGGAGACTGTTCCATGAGCAGTAGAGAGGAATGTATATCCTGGTGTTTTGGGGTGTAACAACCTATGTATGTCTATTAAGTCTAATTCATTTATCAAATTGTTTAAGTTCTCTATTTCCTTGATGATCCTCT